>RJWH01000838.1:474272-550912 GCA_004363575.1 Solenodon paradoxus
GAGGGGGGGGGGGGGGGGGGGGGGGGGGGGGGGGGGGGGGGGGGGGGGGGGGGTGTAATGAATCTGGCCGAAGTTGGGCAGGTAAAACCTGAGACATGCAAGGTCTGTGGGCTGTGGTCAGAGCTGTACATCTTATCTTCATGCTTCACTAGTCAACTAATTTAAGCCGGGAATGCCGTGGCCTAAACCATGTTTTTGAAATAACCCTTCTGGCTTCTTTCTGGCAACAGATTGAGGAAAGGTACTAGAAGATATGATATGAATTGCGAGACTGTTGAAATGTGCAGGGAAGGGCTGAAGATGACTAGGAGACGGGTTTGAGCGCTTTTTGTCTTGTTTTATTTTTCCCATAATTATTTTCCATAGTCATTATGGCTGCAGATTTAATCTGGTATTTTTCCATTGTCTGTTGAAAAGTAATTTTACAACAATCACTGTTTTGAGTCATAACGACACTACCATAAGAGGCTTTTTGTTATAACTTACTGTGGCGAGAAACGAGTTTAGGTGGAGAAGGCGTATGTACCACCTAAAATTGCAGCAGGCAAGCACTTGGAAGGCTTTGATTAATAATGAAGCAATAGCAGTGAAGGTCTTTTGATCCAATTCTTATTTCATACCTCGTCTTAAATGGTTTCTGGTCTATCATCTCATTTACCTTCACTGTTCACAGTGATCCTGTGTCCTAGTTGCTTTTATTGTCTCCATCTTGAAAACAAGGAAACCCAGGCAGTGAGAAGTTAAGGAACTTTCCTAAGGTCACACGGAGAGGAAATGGTGCGGGCTGAGCTTGAACCTGGTCCTCTCTGATACCTCAGAGAAACAATTTACATTTAATAAAAGTACACAGGTGAGCAGATCTGAGGTATAGAATTCCATGAATGTTGACAATTGCATCTCTCTGTGTAGTTCACCCACACCCGTGTTAAATGTTCCTGTCACCGCAAAATGTTCCTTACTGTCCCTTCAGGTTCCCCGCCCCACATTGCCCCACCCCTAGACTGCCTTCGGCTGCTGTCACAGAATGCTGGCTTGTCTCCTGGACTTCAGTGGATGGAAACAGTAGTTATTCTTTTGTGTCTGACTTCTCTCACCCCACCTAATATTTGGAGACTCAGTACATCGTTGCCATTTGCTTGTTCTTTCTGCTGTAAGAATAGATGATAAGTATTGATCTGTTTATACCACACTAGAGACATTCCATGGTTTCCGGTTCTTTGTGATTTTATGAATAAAACAGCTATGAGCATTGTATACCAGAATAGGTTTTCATCCTATTTTGGAGTAGAATTGCTGGGTCAAAAGAGAAGATATATATATATTTACCCTTTCATGAAGCTGCCCAGCCGCTCTTGGGGAGACGGTGCCCTTTGACTGTCCCGGCAGCAGTGTGTGGAAGCATCACACTGGACAGACACCGCAGCGTCTGCAGCTGTCACTGTTTTAGCCAGTCCAGTGATGCGCAGCACTGTCTTGGGGTTTCAGTTGCACGTCCCTAATGACCGATGGTTGTGGCTACCTGTTTATGTGTTTATCAGCCATTTGTGTTATTCAGGAGTGTGGGAAGTATTTCAAGATTTTTGTCCTTAAAAGGTGTTTTTGGATTATTTTTACTGCTGATTTTAAAGATTTCTTTATATAATCTGGACACACACATCTTTGTTATATATTCACATATGCATACGTATGCATACACACGTGCATGTATATATGCGTGCACATGCGCAGAGTGTATGTGTTGTGGTGTTTCTCCCACACAGTGGGAGATGTTTCGTGTTGATGGAAATGCAACTGAACAGTCTTATCTTTCAGTTACTGTACTTTCTGCCTTAAGAAATCTTACCTGTTTCACAGCCGCCATGACTTTCTCTTGTGTTTTCTTCTAGAAGATTTATTTTAGTGGTAGATTTCAGCCTTTGATCCATTTAGAGTTTATTTTTGTGTATGGCATGAAGAAAAGGGCAAGATTCATTCGTCTCAGGTTCATCTCAGGGTCGGGCATCCTCACTGGAATCCCTTTCTTTTCCCCACTGACTTGCTTGTGCCTGAGTCAGGTCATGACCCTCTAGTGTGTGGACACTGTCACTGTTCCCGTGTCTGTCCTTCCACCAGCACCACGGTGTCTTGTTTATTATCACTTACCCGGGTACTGGGTCTTACCTAATTCTCCTATTTTCAGACTATCATTTTTAAGTTTTCTCAAATAACTTTTAGAAATGGTTTGTCATTTTTTTCTTTTTAATGAAAACAACCTAAGGCTTTCATTGGAATGGCACTGAATATAGATTAATTTTGCAACCTGTAAGTATTGATTCTTCTGATCACCATAGTGGTGTTATTGTTCCTTTTGTCACTTACCCGGGTACTGGGTCTTACCTAATTCTCCTATTTTCAGACTATCATTTTTAAGTTTTCTCAAATAACTTTTAGAAATGGTTTGTCATTTTTTTCTTTTTAATGAAAACAGCCTAAGGCTTTCATTGGAATGGCACTGAATATAGATTAATTTTGCAACCTGTAAGTATTGATTCTTCTGATCACCATAGTGGTGTTATTGTTCCTTTTGTCTATAGCCTAGACCAGTTGACCAGTTACCTCTAGCAGGCACTGCCGTTCTTTCTCTTTTCATGTCTGTTCAAATGAAAGTCTCAGAAAATACACATTAGGGGTCAGGAAAGACGGTCTCCTGTGAAAGGAGGTGTGCTATGTTCCATTACTTGGGGAAGGAAGGTGAAAACTTGACCATTGTGTTTGGTTCTGAGGAAAAGTGCTTTCCAAAAAAGTGTAGCATGTACGACTAATATTTTTTATGCTAATTAAAGTGTAATCTCCTATGATTTAATTCATTTATCTAATAAACTGGTTTGTGATGACTAGTTATTATATAATATTGAATTTAGAGGTGGTCAGCAAGTTTTAACGTACCTAGTCAGTTTTGCTGCATTTACTAAGTGGAGGGGAAATATGTTTGCCTTAAAAGTACAACAGAGCTAATGAAAATAACAGCTTTTTGCATTTGGATTTGCCAGCAGTAATAAATAAACAGTGGTTCAGAACACTCATCTTTCAATACTGTATATTGAAGGAGTAACATAAGTGCCTCCCAGGGTTACTGTGAGGATTAGAGGAGGAAATGTATGACAAATGCCAAGCATGTTGCTTTGGCGGAAGTTAAGCTCTCAATAAACTTGCATCTTTATCTTTGTCTAGATCCAGGGCAAGATGTGGGTGCAGGTGTTCAACTTGCTTGATCTCTTGTGCTTTTGCTTAAGAACGTGAGTGTAGATCTCCCTGCGCAAACTCTGTGAAAGAGCTGCTTTTCGCAATGAGAATTTGGTTTTGAATTCCGCCCCCCGAGTCATGCAAGCAATACTGTCTACGTGCATGTAATCAGTGTCCATTTTACTTAAAGGATTTTTTCTTTTATTGAACTTGAACCAGCTAACTTAAAATGAAACACCATAATTTTTTCCCTGAATTTATGGACGCAAGGCACTTTGTTACTACCATAACACTAAAAGTTAGGATTGATGAACTGCATTGGTACAGTGTAATCACTGACAGTTCATACTTTCCTTTAGGGTTCATTCTTAGAATTGTATTGTGTGGGTCTGACAAATTTAAAATGACATGGATTCATCTTAATAATACATAGAGTAGACCTACTGCCCACTGCTTATTTATTACCACCCCTAGCCCCCAAACCTTGGACACCTCTGGCCTGTCTAATTTTGCCTTTTCCAGAATGTCATAGAGTTGAAACCATAGAGGATGTAGCCTTTTCGGATGGTCTTTTTTTACTTAGTAGTAATACATTTATGTTTCATTTGTCTTTTCCTGGCTGAATAATTCTTTTTTTAGCACTGAATGCTGTTAAATTGTTTGGATGAATCCCAGTTAGTTTATCCATTAACTTACTGAAGGATATCTTGATTGCTTCCAAATTTTGACAGCTAGGAAAATAAAACTGTTATAGATACAGAGAGGTTTTGTGTAGCATGAGTTTTCCATGCCTTTGGATAAATTCTCCAGAGTGCACTTGCTGGCAAGAGGGTGCTTTGTGAGAAACTGCCAAGCTGTCTTCCAAAGTGGTAGGACCATTTTCTATTCCACCACCAATAACTGAGAGTTCCCGTTGCTCCACATCCTTGCCAGCATTTGGTGTCAGTATTTTGGACACCATTCTAATGGGCTTATTTTAGTTGGTGGTTCCCTGAGACTTTAGCATTTGCCTCTAACATCTTTTCATCTGCTTATTTGCTATCTGTTTATCTTCTTTAGTTGACATCTGTTCAGCCCTTTTGTACTTTTTCTTAATTAGCTTGTGTCCTTACTATTGAATTGTAAGAGTTCTTGGTACATTTTGGACAATAGTCCTTCCTCAGAGATGCCTTTTGTAAATATTTTCTCACTGTCTGTCTTACCTTCTCATTCTTCCTGACAGTGTCTTTGTAGATCAGAAGGCTTCATTTTAATGAGGTACAGCTGGTTGCTTTCCATGACTGATTTCATGGATCATGCTTTTGGTGGTGCCCCTAAAACGTCATGCTATACCCAAGGTCATCTAGGCAGTCACCTGTCATCTTTTGGAGTTGTGTTTTAGACTGCGGTCTTTGATCACTGTTGAGTTAACTTTTGTGAGGAGTACAAGATCTGTTTCTAGGTTGTTTTTTTTTTCACGTGAATGTCCTCTTTTGCCAGCACCATTTTTTGAAGCTGACCTTCTTTTCTCCATTGAATTTGTCAAAAATCTGTTGCTATAGCTCTGTGAGTCTGTTTCTGTACTATCTATTCTGTCGTATCTGTCTGTTCACTGTTTCACCAGACCAAACTGTCTGAAAGTTGCTCTTTAACTTTAGTCGTTTAACTTGTTCTCTCCCAAGAGAGTGCTGGCTCTTGTGCATCTTTTGCTTTTCTCTATAAGTAGTAGAATCCGTTCGTGGATATTAATAAAAAACACTTGCTATGATTTTGATTGGCATTAATTTTTAATTAAAAATTGCTGTGGGATTTCTCACTTCAAATTTTTCCTTAGTTTTGATTGGAGTTTCATTTAGCTGGAATTTACAGTGAAATGAGCAGATCTTAAGGACACAGTTTGATGCATTATGACGCACATTCATTTGTGCAGCATCTCCGTCGCCACAAAGCTGCCCAGCGCCACTTCCCACGCCACTCTCTGCCCTGCCTCCTCCGGACAGCCTGTGTTTTATTTCTATCACCAGAGACTATGTGTCTCTTATTGAACTTACATGATTGTTTGTGCCTCCTCTAGAACTTTGTAGAAATGAATCCTGCAGTCCTCTCTTACCTGGCTTCTTTCATTCAGCATGGTGTTTGTGAGCTGCCTCTATTTTTTGCACTTATCCCTTTTTTACATGAATTTATCCCTTTTTTACATAAATATTACCATTCCTATTTATATATAATATAACCATTTATTAAATTTGTTGTTTTTAGTTCGGGGCCATTATGAGTAAGTGTAAGGAACGCTCTTATGCAAGTCGTTTTGTGCACCTGTGTCTTCTGGATACTTTCTTTTGGGTCAGTTTCTAAGCAGAGAGCTGCTGCGTCCTAGGTTATAAATCTTTGATTTAAGGAACTTGGAAGTAGGTTCCAGATTGTACCATTTTATATTCCCACCGGTGATGTGTCAGCCACAGTAGCTCCCCAATCCTAAAAACATGAGTTATTACCCGTTATTTTAGTCATTTTAGTGGGTGTTAAATTGTGTGTCATAGTGATTTTGATTTTTCATTTCTCTAATGTTTAATGATGTTCAACATCTTTTCATGTACTTAATGGCTATTTGTATACTCTTACTGGTGAAGTGCTGTTCCTTGACTTTACTTTAAATTGTTCTACTTTTTGCTTGTAAGTCATAGTACTTCTTTATGTATTCCAAATACCCATCCTTCATCAGAAAATGCACTGTAAAAATTTCTCCCGGCCTGCACGTTGCTTTTTCATTTTCTTAACTGTGTTTTGATGAACAGAAGGCTTACATTTCGATAAAATCTAAGTCAGCAAATTTTTCTTTATGGTCAGTTCTTTCAGCATCTTAAGAAATATTTGTATACTTCCAGAGCACAAGGATTTTCTAATGTTTTCTTCGAGAAAGTTTGTAGTTTTTATTAAAAAATAATTAAGATCTTTTGTGGGCTGTTCAAACCATAATTTCATCTGAATATAAACGTATGTGCATGTTTCTAGTGAGTTATAATATATATCAGTTATTATAAACTGTTACAAGGACCTTAGAGCTATGTTAGAGAAAAGGTCCCACTAGAATTTACTTCTACCACTCCCACTTGCTCTCCAGAAAACACCATTTCAAATCAGTGTCATCAACTCCAGAAGACGGGATGGGAGTGAGGAGTGGGCAGAAATACGACTCCCAAGGACACCAACACAGGCTGCAGTCTAGCAGCACAGGAAAAGAAGTGTGATTTAAAAAAATGACTTTTCTTATGGTTCCAAAGACAAAGACATGTGGGACAAGTCAATGGACTTCAAAGGACAGAGGCCTCATCTTCAGCTCATTGTGGCTCAGGAGTTGAGTCAGTGAGCCCGTCAGCTCTGTGCTGGCTTTACAAAACACAGTGCATTTTACAGAAATTCATCGTAAACAACAGGCACGCCTCTCTCCCCCATCCCTGTGCCTACCGTGCTATACCGAGTGGGTGGTGGTGGGGCC
The DNA here is from genome assembly GCA_004363575.1 of Solenodon paradoxus. Lineage (NCBI taxonomy): Eukaryota > Metazoa > Chordata > Mammalia > Eulipotyphla > Solenodontidae > Solenodon > Solenodon paradoxus. The sequence goes on from RJWH01000838.1 coordinate 480,970, forward strand.
TCACTGCTTTGGAGGGAGAGTCAAGAGCAGTGGGGCCCCCTGGCCCGCCGGTGCACTGGCACACGCACGTTATCACACACACACACTTGCTGGCCACGCAGGTCCCTGTGACTCAGGAGAAGGCAGGAGCTGCTTTGCCTCCAGGGTTGTCCTTGACTCAGGAGATGATTCTGAGAGAGGTGGGGTGTCTTTTAACACCTTCCGAGAGAAAGGAGACAACCAATCACATTTTTGCTACTTGTGTATCATTGTTTTTTTCCAAGTCTTCTCTAGAGACAGGAAAACATTGCTGTGTGTAAGTAAATGTTACAGAATGTAAGTTTTTAAAAGAGTACTTAGGACCATTATAAAATCATTCATTGTCTGAGAAAAGAATTAAGTTATTGGCAATGCAAGTGCCAAAACCTGTATCCATCGCCACTCCAGTGTGTGTGTGGCTAATAAATTATGAAGTGGTTTGTTGTAAGTGGATTAAATCTATTAGTAGTTAACGAGGAGCTACTGGTGAATTCTTTAGAGCAAGAGTGCTTTACTTCATATTCGTGACTTAGAAAGGCAGAAGGATTTATTTTTGTCTGGTAAAATACCTTTGATGCACAGCAAAATGTTAAAACATATTTCATGTTAGAGTAATTCACTCATTTTTATGAATAAAATCAATTGCCTCGAGTTACAGTATAAAAACTAAGATTTATCACTAAGCCCTGTTTCTGCTTTGTGAAATAATCAGTTTATCTGTTAGTACTTACATGCATATTCTTCCAGAATTGTATGTGCATTGGTCTTTTCTAGTCATTAATTTCTAAAAATTAAGTTCAATTATATAGGGTTTTAATGCAATGTAATCTAAGACCCTTTCTCTCATTTTCTGTCTTCACAGTTCGTGGTTTATTTTCATTTGATGTAATTCATTCTAATCACCTCTTAAATTTATTAATGAAGATTTTAATGCACTCTACTTTAAAATTTTCAAAAAGAATTTATTTTTAAATTAAAAACCTTGAGGAGGAAAACATCATCTTTAAATACAAAATAGGATATAATGAAAGAAAAAAGATTTTGCATGTCAAAGCTGAAAAAGCAAACAATTTTGGCACTGTATCAGTAAAGGAAAAAGAATTTTAAAATTCAAGTAATTACAGAGTACTTACATTGAAGATTCCTAAGAAGGAGACATATAATTCATAGAATTCCCCAAAATTAATTGATCACAGAAGCTACCTGTTATATCTAGAAGAATGATAATGCGCCATAGAAATTTACTGAGAAATATTTTTTAAATGTGTTTCTTTCATTGTTATAGGAAAAAGAGATTGGAAACAAATATAGTAAAAATTTCCTAATTGGTTAAAGCATGGTGATGGGTAACATTTTTTGTTATATCATTTTCCATATAGTTAAGCTATCACAGAATTAAAAATTTTTAAATATTTGCAAGGATTTGTTTTTTTTTCAGATTTAGAATTAGAGAAACATGAGAGTGGTTTTGATTACTGTAAGATTAGCCATTGTCTTGAGGATGTTGTAATGCATGGTGACACTTTCACATTTGAGGACTAAGAAGTAATGGCATATGACTTTTGCTGGTAGTTACATTTATGGGAACCAGGAGGAGTTAAGTCTTTCAATAAGAGTATTCTTGTACAGTATCCAGTTTGGGAAACAGTATTTCCCAGCAGCTTTAAATTATGTCTTTAAATCTATGAACTTGAACCTAAGTCAGAGTAATTTAAAATAACTCCAAACAGCCGTAGTCCTCTGTGTCGTTCTCGGATACAGTTTCAAGTAGGTCAAAGTTAATTGTTGGCTACTCCGAGCTTTCCTCAAGCTAGTCTGTGTTACTTAGGAATTGGTGACTCTGCCCTCTCAACACAATCTATGGCCATGAGCTAGTAAACTCACCTTCTGTGAAGTATATGTTTCTGAGGATGAATGAGGTTTTTTTTTCCCAAATGATACTTGAATTTTTAAGGCAGTTCAAAGACTCCCACCAATATAATGAATTTCTGAAAGGGAAAGTGAAGGCTTTATTCAGGAGAGTGGGGGTACAGGTGTTTTGACTGTGACCTTTCCAGTCCCTCACCGAGAAAGTGCATAATATACCGGGGAAACAAATGAACACTTTTTAAAAAAATTGGTAAAATAAAGCAAGGAAAAAGTATGCTAGTGGAATGTTATGTTATGTTTTTAAATGGCAAGTAAGAGATAAATTACAAATCATACAGCCTCTTTACTCTGAAAATGTTTGGTATTCGGATAGTCTTATATTTACAGAATAAAGTGTAATCTGAGAGGATGTCACAGTGGAGAACTGGTGAATGCCTAGTAACAGGCTTCCAGTAAATTGGCTGTGAGATCCATTTCGTTGGGATCACCTTCATACGTCAACGTCTAGTTTATTTCCGTAAGTCAGCATAAAGGCTAGTGCCAGGCTGACATGACTCTCTGGGGAATAATAATCAGTTGTTAATTGATTTTCCCCAAATTACCTTTAGGGAGTAATAATACTATATTATTTAAAATTAGTTTTGCAGTTCCTTGAGGTCAAATTTGACAATTCATTTACATACAAACCCATAAGTAAAAATAGGTTCGCACCTATATAAATAGATATTTTAGCTCTATTATAGATTTTGAATTCTTCAGCATTGAATATTTCCTCTTTCACATTTCTTAGTTCCCTTGAAACCACTTTTGTAAAAAGGGAGATCGAATGGCATTACCCATGGCTATATTAGTATTTTTAGGATGATTACAAAGGATACATTAGGAAATTTTACATGTCAATATCTTATGTAAACATTTTTATTCAAATCTTAATAATGTGATGATAAAATAGATAAAATAAGTGACGTGTTTTATATACTTATAAATGATATTTATATATTAAAATCTGTTATATTTAACATTTTTTTGCTCAACTCATTGAAGTCTAAAATTCTGAACAAGTATTAGAAATTAAAGCTACTGTTAAATTTTCTGATAATCCCACGGGGCTGCGCTTTCTGGGTCTGAGCTGGAAAGTACTGATTATGTAGAACACATTCCGGGAGGAATCCAGAGAAGGCCTGCCCTAGAGAAGCATTCGATCTCTTGCTGTGGGCCTGTGCGCTTGGTCGATGCCTGGAGTGCTTATTAAGACATTGCCCGCTTCTCACGATGAGCATATTAGACCTGAAGTCAGCAGTCTTTGGTTCTGTATTTTCTCCCAAAATAGCATAAACTTGTGTTCACTTCTGGCATTGCCTCACTGAGACAGAAGTAAGATGTCCGTAGAAATGGCCTGTGGGGTGGACCTGCAGCCCCACCTGAGGTTTTACAATGAGTTTAGGTACAAGTACATCCTACCAAGTCTGCTTTGCTGTCAGTTAAAATGTTTGTATCTTAATCGTCATCTTTCTACTTCTCTTTCATTAATAAAAGAGAAAAGGGGGTAATTGACTTGGAACTGATGGGGGGGGGGGGGTGTGTACATGCTCTCACACTTTGAAGGGTATTTTCAAGTAGGTGCCAAAGAGCAAAGTGTTTATTAAATTCTTGAGGGGGCTGAAGCATGTGGCCTCAAATAACTTTGGGAGCTCAGAATCTCTGGATTTATACTTTAGTTCTTTAACTTTTGTTGTTCCAGACTTAGAGGAGTTTGGACATCTTGAATTTGTGCCAGAAATATGATGGGAATTAAAATCCAGATGAGGAGTTATGAGTTGTCTTATCTTCTAAATTCAGGAATTGTCCTCTTCCGTCAGGCTGGGTCTGATGAGTTTTTCGTTTGCCCTGTCCCGTGGTAAATGAATACAGCCTAATCTGTTTTAGTCACATATAAGTCACTGAGATCTTTTGACCTTTTTAAAAAATGATAGGAATTTATTCACCAGTGTGAATAAGTCTTGTAAGGTATCCTACTTTTTAAATATCCTGAAGTATAAGTGTCTCTGAACTTCTCTAGTTAGTTTTGTGACCTCGTGTCTTCTGAAAATCCTAATGTCTTTCTCTGTTTTACTTCTCTTATCCACATCAGACTATGGAAATAGAGAAAGATTAAAGTGCAGGTTTCGTCTCCACCCCTTAAAGTAACAGTGAGTGCCATCTGAAACCTGAGGCTGCTCACCGGGGAAGGGGCATTCCAGCTGGTTAATCCCGCGTGCTTGCTGGTCATTTATGTCCGGTTTGGAAGGCTCTCCTCTCCATGCCTGTGTCTCATAGCATCTAGCTTCTTACTTCCACTTTGCATGCAGGTCTCCTTGAAAGCAGAGCTGACTGGCAGTCATGGATGCAGGTCCCTGCCCTATGGTATTTGGCTCTTTCCGACGTGTTTGATCTAGGGGCGTGGTGTTGGAAATATTAGCAGTACACTTTAGTACACTTTAGTGTACTTTAGTACACTTGTGAGAGTCGGATAATCTGCTCCTCAGATATTTAAATCATTCACTCCAGTGCCTTTTATCTTTTAGGTACCATATACCCAATTTACAAGTAATCTTTTTTTTTTCACTAGTTTTCTACTTGCCCCATGTTTTCATTGAATTTGAAGGTATAGGTTCAATTCTGAACCAGATATAATTCTGTGAATGTTCATGTATTTAAATATAAAATAGGTACTTTCTGTAAATTACAAAAAAAAAAAAAAAAAAGATTACTGATCTTCATTTCTCTGGAATTAGAAAAATATTTTTAATTACATGTAAACTTTGTCTGGAGGGAAAAAAGTAATATATTACCTAGAAAAATAACATGATTTTGAGAGAATGTAATTTGTTTCAGAGATGATGAGGTGATTTTTTTCTTAAGAATTAAATAGGAAAATAATTTCCTATTTTTTGTAGCCAAATCTTGCTGTAGGAGTATTTTTCTTGCCTTTAAAGTTCTACATAGTCTGGATTCATTAAAAAAAAAAAAAAAAAAAAAAAGCTGACAACTAAACGAACCCCCTTTTTCTTTTGACAGGAATAAAACATGCTTAGTTTGATAACATGTTTTGTGGGGAGGAAATAGACTATCAGGGAGGGTTAGCCTTTTTAAAAGATTATTCTTAACATTGTGATGAAAACTTTTCCCCACTCAACATGAGCATTACTAAATGATTTGTGCGTGAGAATAAATTTACTGCCACATCTGTGACGTCATCAGGACAGGAGTAAGCCCAGTTCTAGGCAGCAGGGAACAGTTCTTCTTTATTTGTCAGTAGACAGACTCTTCCAGTCTCTAGCCCACTTCCTGGGAGATGTTGATGAGCTGGTTGTTTCTGGAGGAACTGTCTCCAAACTTTGTTTTCTGAATATGCTGAAACATCTTGGAAGTCTTCAGATGATTCCAGTTTTGACCTTGCGGCCACGTGAAAGGTGAGCTGTGGCCTTTCTCAGTGCTGAGAAACAGGGAGCCCTTTTGATTACCACTTTTTGCCTTTGATAGAGTTACATGGTGATAGTCAAGTTAAGACTCAGAACCGTGAACTCTGGGGTAAAATGAGCGACAGGGAGAAAAGAAAATGAGGGAGTGGGAGATTATAGATCGATCGTGGCTTTTTGGGATATATTATATCTCTGTTCCTTGGGGGAAATTTTAAAATCTCTAGCATTACACTTGTCAGGTAATGGGAAGGAGGAGCTAACATTAACTGAGCATCTAATATGTTTTAAGCAATTATACCAGGTTCTTTTCGGATTTTCTCATATATTTTTTTTTTTTGTTATCGCCAACACTTTTGTAAGATGAAAGTTTTATCATCCCCTTCTAGAGATGAATGCTCCCACGGAAACATTTTGAACTGAAATATCTTGCCCAGTGTTCATTAGATTGGATCCCAAGCAATTTTCTTTCCATGGTCTCCTATAATTCTGTGTAATTGATTGTGTTCATAATATCTACTAGTTCTCTTGATGCTTCTTAATATATCTGCCTCAGTAGTGAAAATGTAGAGATTAGAGTTTAAAAGGGTCTTGTAAATCACATTGTAATTCTCACTCCTATACATTAACCACCCTAGCTGATTTAAATATCTGTTGAGTTTTAAAGAATTCTGGAAAAAATTGCCACCATTTCCCTTAGTAACCTAAATCTGTCATGGTGTCAATTTAAGCCCTTTTCTTCTGGTTTGCCCTAAATTAGACCAATCCAGATGGAGAACAGCTGGTCACCATTCTCAATATAATGGCCTGTGTATTTCAAGAACATTAAAAAGTATCCCCTCAGGTCTGTCTTCACAGCTGGTATCTGGCTTTCCCTTTATCTTCCTTCTTTTTCCAGCCGTTTCATGATCTGTGTGAGCGTCCTTCCTTTTACTTTCTCTACATTCCCTTTCAGATGCAGGCATGGTAACTGGGCACAGAACTCTGGCGTGAGTCAAGCAGTGAAGAGTAAAATAAGAAGCTTACCTCAGAGCTTCTAAACTAATTTTCTATTTATGAATCTCAGTAATGTGCTTGCTTAAAACACAACTGGAGTGGTGGCTTGCTATCATACTTCTCCTGTATTTCGCCTGAGGTACAAGGTGGTTTTCTCCTTGCCTTTTGTTACCTTGTCTCACAGGACCAGCCTTGCAACTTGGTAGGGGTTGTAACTAATCTCCCAGAATGACAGAGAAGACCTGCCTGCATAAGTGTGAATATTTTGATGAAAAAATGTTTAAAATATTTTAATGTGTTCAGTGTATGTTAAAAATACTTTGTTCTGGGTGTGTCCTGGTGGAGTAACCATTGGACCAGTCGCCTCCAAAGGACACAGGCTGCATAACCCTGGGTTCAAGTCCTGTGTCTGGGGGGGAAATGACCAGTGTGAGCAACTAAATTTAAAAAATAAAATAAAAATGCTTCCTCCTCTTTCTTCCTGCTTGCCTACTCATCTTCATTCCTGCCTGTACCTCTCCTTTAAAAAAAATAAACACCTTTTTTCTGATCCTACAATGGGACATTGAAATACTTTATTATGCCTAAAGGCTAATACCTAAATGCAGCCTTTCTAATCATTTAATTACATGTGAGTTTTCTAATGTACCAGCCCCACTTTGAATATTATTTAATCCACCAATGTTCTTTCTAACTTATTTAGTAATGGAAACTTAAGACACTTGCTGCTTATTCCATTACCTATTTTATTTTACTGACAGTACTCATAGTACTAAATACCAGGCCAAATTTAGCTGTGAAGTTCTTGAAAATTTACTTCAAATTGTACTCCAAAATATGTATTCTTTATTAACATAGTCATTTTCCCTTCCGATTACAGAATATGGGTAGTTTATTTATAAAACCACTTTGTTTCCTGGAAGGTATTATTGTAATACTTTTTCTCATTTCAGATTTGCTCATTTTGTTATTCAATTTTATGCCAATACTTTACCTTTTCCTTTATGGGTAAGAGTGTCAAAGTTTTTCTTTTAATTTAACTAGAGAACATCTTTTCATCCAGCTACATGTGGGGTGTTTTGTATTAGTGGTCCTACCACACTTACGCTGTATAGCATTGTTTGAATGTGCAAATAGAGAATCAGAGTTCTTCACACATATCTTTTAAGTTATTTAACTTTATTCTCAGTAAATGCTGTCTAAAACACTTAAGAAGGATGTTTGTTATTGGTTTAATAGCATCTGTCCTTGATACAAACTTACTTCTTTTTATAAAATGAATCTCTAAAATTAGGCAATCTGTATAGAAAACATTTCTTTTGTGCAACTCTGAGGAAGGCATTTCAAAATCTCTTAGCTTCTTACCTGCCAGTTAGCATCTTTATTTATGGATGACCACTAAGTTGGACGGCTATTAAAAAGTAGTAGCTTTCTTTTTTTAGACTTGATTTTGGCATGAGACTGACTTCTTGTATCTAGTCATATCTCCCCTCCCTTTGCTACCTTTATCCTTCCCTCTGCTGTCCCCTCCTGTCCTCCCCCCTTCATCCTCCCTATTCAGCTGGAGTGGACTGCAACCCAGCTTGCACTGATAACAAAGCAGGTGAATCTTTTCTCTGAGACTCATCCCATGCTTTTCTTTGAATTCTTTACACGTAATTCCTTACCATCTCTTCAGATGTTGAGAAGGCTTACTAGAAAATGCTTGTAGTATTTCTTGCCTTTAAATTCTATCACCGTCGATTTTTAAGAAAATTCAGTCTTCAGTCTGAGTAGGGCTAGGGAGAAAGCAAGACCTGCTGAATGCTGACTCATCTCTCAGAAGTGCACCTTTTTAGAACTTTCTATTTGGAAATTATTCTATGTTTATAAGATAGTACAGAATGTTCTCGATATCCATCACTGAGTTCAGAGCTGAAACTTTTCAAGGCAGAAGAACCAGCAGTGACTCTTGTTAAAAGGTCAGATACTTGCTGCCTCAAAAACACCGGTGCAGAGCCCCTGGGACCATTGAGTGTCTGCAGGTGTGGCCGTGGGGCGCTCGGAGCAGTGGGCGGTGTGGAAGCATCTGAACAAGCTTTTGAAGTAGCAGACGTGAGACTCCACCCTCCTCCTGCTGTGAAGGAAGAGATGTTTCTGGAAATCTACCAGCACCCCTTCCTCCTCTAATCAAATGTAGCACAGTAGCAGCAACCAAAGAATCTCTCCTTATTCTTAAAGTGGTTGGTTTGGTTCCTGCTCTGACTTTGAGATACTCTTACGTTACTGAGGGAACATTCTCATGTGACAGGAACTGGATGTAGTGTGACGCCTTACTGGTCACACTTTCTTGGTCATTTAATTTTTGCTTTATTCTTCACTAATAGATTTGATTTTCTTTCCGGCGGAAAGCTTCTTAAGCTGGAGTAAATAAACTCTTATGAATTCGCTGTGGGCTTTATAGTATACATGAAAACTTGAATTTTTCTGAGGAGCTATAGATTCTATGAGATTTTTTTTCCCAGAAGTGAAGGTAATCACTCCCTGATCCCTTTATTCTCCCCCAAATCAGTAAGCTTTCTGCTTCATTGTGAAAAAAAATAGCAGCAAATGTCAATCCAGCTGACATTTCACATCGCTAATGGGATTTTAAATTTATGCTTATTTTCTCTCAGTATACCTTAGAATATACATGTTCTTATTAATAATAACATTTATTTATGGGCATGCTTGAAATAAAATTATTTTAGGTTAATAAAATTTAAATTGCTGGTTAAGAAACTTAATTTTCCCTTTTTTGTTATACTTGTAGAGTTCATTTTTTGCAATTCATAAAATATACAAAAATATCCCAGTATGATCAAATAGTTTATAATTTCAAGTAGAGACAAAAGAAAAATGTTACTTTTTTGCTAAAAATGTTAAGGACAAAAAGTTGGTGAACTTGTTAGATTATTGAGGTAAAGCAGGTGTAAATGGTAATCTCATATTTATAGAAGATATTCAGATTAATTTTAGATCCTTTCTCACTCCTAGGAAAACACCCTTGAGAAAGCAGGCCCCATTTTATCTCTGTGAATAATACTGCATTTCTTTAGGCTTCATAACAATTATGTTTTCAGAGAATCATAAAATTTGATTGCACAAAAATAAGAAAAATGATTCTCAACTATTTGAGATTTCAAAAAGCATAATTTTGTCCCACGAAGCACCTGGTCCTTTAGAAAAAAACAAATTTTATAAGAGATAGAAAGCTGCACCTGTGTCAGAAGTTTTGACTATATCTTGAGGAAATACACCTTGCATTTAATGCCTTCTATAAAAGATTCGCCAGTTCCTCGTGAAAGATTTTGCGTTCCTTACTCAGTTGTCTTTGTGTATTCCATCACATTCCGAGTTAATTTCTCTCATTCAAAAAATATTTTAAGTTAAAATGATTCCGACTTTTTTTTCTTTAAAGAATTATTATTTTAAAGAATCTATAGCTCCTTGAAGAAGTTCTCATGGATCTGGTGACCGCTAACACCTACCTCCTTTTTTTTCTATTCTACTCTCTTTCTCCAGACCATGAATATGTTATCATTACATCACCTACCTGCACCCCCACCAAACTCTGGGCTACTTAAGGGCAAAAACTGAATCCTATTGAATCTATAAATTGTATTAAATCATCTGTAGTCTCAAAACCTAGTACCTATACTGTCTAGGTAAAAAAATTCACACTTAAACCAAAATACCTGTATTCTTTCGTTGTACTGACCAGCATGGTAACCACCTATGTGTGTGACCGGTGAGCACTTCAGGGCAGCGAGTCTGAGTTGGCATTGTAAATATAAAATACACAATAGATTTCAAAGACAGAGAATGTAAAATAGCTCACTAATGCTGTTATTTTGATCTCATTAAATTTTTTTAAATATTTTTGATTAAATAATTAAATTTGAGTCTACTTTTTTAAATCTTTTTTTAATGTGGAGGCAAAACAGTGCAAAATTGCATCTTTGCTTTACATTTGTGGTTTGTGTTAACTTTCCATTTGGCATAGCTCCTCTGAAGCAAAGTTGGCAGATGATGCGCCTCGGGCCGCTTTCTGGCATTTCTGTATATATATCTGTATCTGTATATCGATATCTCTCTACATATTTATGGTCAATGAACAAGGAATTATTTTTTACCTTTTTAAAGGGCTATTAAAAATGTATGTGCAGCAGAGATTGCATGTGATATGCCAAACCTGGAATGCTAGTTGGTCTTTCATATAAAAAGTTTGTTCATCCCTCTTCTAAAAACATTGTGAGGATCTAACACCTGGCTGTTAACCCACAGGGACATATCACTTAGTTGCAGTAACGTTTCCAAGGTGCTGATTCATAGCATTTATTATCTACTGCACCATCTGGAAGTTTCATTCAGTGACTTATGAGCGTGTTTGGGCACATGCTGTAGAGACCAACTGCAGGCACGTCTTGAAGGACGAGATGACTTGGTAGGACGAGTGGTGGGTCCCTCCATAAAAGTTGCTGCAGCCTCAGCTGTGGGCCGTGTTGTCACCGTCTTCAGGGATGGCCTGGCAGAGAGCCACCTCACTCAGGGTCACACTCTTCCCAGGATGCCCCAATCCGGTGAGTGACTGGCAAGGCTGAGAGGACACTGAAGCACCGTATTAGCTCCAGAGCATCTCAGAGTGTTGGCAGAGACTGTCCTTGGATCTGTGTCACAGCTCAGTGTCCCTTCTACCCAATTCTGCCTCCTCCTCTCAACCTCTCGGGTGTGCATCTTGGGCCTTCCCTCACAAATGTCCTGTGTGCCAAATGCTGAGGTCGTCTGCTGCCCAGGAAATTAACCTGCATTGGGAGTGGAATTAGTTTCCCCAGCAGTGCTCTGTGATCACATGTGAACTGCTGGGCGCTACGATGCGAGTGCAACTTCTCCTTGGGAGGTTGGGATGCTTTTTGAGCAAGGATGTGGCAGGTGGGAGGGGAATGAATCCAGTAAAGAGAAATGTGGATTAATGCCAGCTGTTCACCAGTGCCTGATGATGTGGGTCCTCAGTCAGTGAGGACGGAATATGTTGTTCGAAGTCTTCCTCGTGGAGACGTGCGAACTTGAGATTCCTCCAGCAGGATATGCTTCTGGGTCGGGTTCCCTGCCTCAGTCTGTTCCTGAACAGGGCAGGCCGAGCGCCTTTCTAGAGCGTCCTGGCTCATCCGAAGGGCCGCCTGGCACTGTGCCCACTCCACCTTTCCAAATGCCAGCTGACACCGCTGAGCCTGCTCCCGCAGTTGAGTTTGCTGCGACGCTTTCTTTTCCTACAGGGAAAGCAGGTGCCCACAGCTGGGAGCGGAAGACAGCTGGGTGGCCTTCCCAAGCCGCTGGCACCCTCACTTTGGGCGCTTGCTGCATTCGTGCCATGTTTGTTTGGAGGGTAGTGTTTTTGTTGCTGTGTCTTGATCTGAAGGAGCTGGTTACTGATGCTGCCGTTCAGAGCTCAAGCGGAATGGCCTTTGTCACCAGGGCAGGGAGGTGTGGCACAAGATCAGGCTTTAGAATTTGGCGAACAGAGCTGAGGTCAGGGACTCCTGGGGTTCAGGCCATCTGCTGCAGCTCAGGAACCAGCAGGAGAAGCATCACACTCAAGTATAGTCCTCTGCTCAACCTGAGCCAATTTAGCCTCTCTTGGCTTTTATCACGAATTGAGGGAATTTGTTTTACTTAAATTTCATGGGCAAAAACAAAGGTGGGCAACATACAATGATGAGCTTATTACAAATAACCCTGTGACAGGGCCATGATCGCCTGTTTAAAGTTGGCAGATTTCCTTAGATTTTTTTGTTGTTGTTGCTAAAAACAAAAAATTTGATACACCCTAGTGGAGTAGCTGTTGGTCAATCGCCTCCAAAGGAGCACAGGCCACACCTCCCTGGGTTCAGTCCTGGGTCCAGGAGGAAACAACCAGCACGAACAACTAAATATGAGTAAAGAAATAAAGATGTTTCTCCCTCCTTTTTCTTCCTGCCTGCCTGCCTGCCTGCAACCCTGATTCCTGCTTGTGCCTTTTCTTTAAACAACAAAAACAAAAACAAAAAATAGTCTCAGCCTTGGCCTTCTTCAGTGGTACCACTGAAGTAAATTCAGTTTCATTTGCCCATTGACTATTATATGCTTATGTTTACAAAGAAGAAATAATTTTGTGAGGTGTGATGTTCAGGGGCCATAGGCGGAGATCTCATGAGCAGAGAAACGGCGGATGTTTAAGTACAGAGCCATTTGAAATGAAATAAAGAAATAGCAGAGCTGCATGTTAGCATGATTCATAATCCCATGCCATGAGAGCATTTATAAGTGTGTAGTAGGTTTCTTAATATTGTCTTTTGGTCATAAATCTCTTCTGGGAAAGTTGGTGCCTTGGGTTTTTCAAAACACGAGTCAAGCTGTGAGTGTATTTTAATGAATGCAGAGCCCAGTAGTGAGTTTCTTAATTTAAGTGTCAGAACAATCGGGTCTCTACATTTCAAATGTATTGTGTGAAGTCTCTGTAGGGCTGTGCTGAAGTCCCCAAAATGTGTTTTGTTTTGTTTTAGATAGGGCTTGTTTTTTATTCCTTACAAATCTTGTTACGCCTGTTGGAGATAGGAGCAAGAAAATTGTGGATTATGTAAATCTGCTCTGTATGGAGTTGGCAGGTTGGCCAGAGAAGATGTGTACACACGAAGGAACACTACTTAGCTGTAAAAAAGATGTCCCGCCATTTGTGACAAAGTGGACAGAACTCATGGGAATATGCTCTGTGCAATAAGTTAGAGAATGACAAATACTGGATGATTTCTTTTGTAGGTAGAATAGAAAGAAAGAAAGCAGACACACAAAGCAAAAACTAATGCTTGGACTCTTCACACCAAAGCTGAGGTCCCCAAAGGGGAGGAGGATGAGAGGCTGGAGGGTGAGAGGCTGGGTGCAGCGGGTGGCGGGGCCCATCGGACAGTGGTGGCAGCTCCTCAGAAACGGGCAGTGGGTGCAGGGTGACAGCATATGTCTGATGAGTAGTGAGCCTGCACACCTGAACATATGCAGTTTGTAAAACTGCTGCCTCCATAAAAACCTTTTTCAAAAAAGGCATGAATTAAAATTGGAAAGTGGGGCCAAGTAGTGGGGAGGAGGACTGCACTAGTGTCACCTGTCCTGAGTTTCGAATGAACTCTATGCTGTTAGATCAGGATTAACCTCTTGATAAACCTTTCATTGTGCGCTTGAGTTTCCACAGCATAGCGTGAGAACAAATATCCAGTACTTAAATATGCCAGTGTTTTTCTGAGAATAACTGGAAAGTAAAGTCTTGGCAGCATCAGTATATGAATGTTGGTGTGGATGACAAAAAAGGATCTAAGTTGAGAAGCAGAATGCAAGTAGCAGTTTACATTATGGTTTTTCTTTACATTTCATGGCATCTGAGAGACAAAGCTCTGACCCCACTTTTGGTCAGAAAACATCCTTCGCTCCTCTGGTCTATTCTAGCTGGTTCCTTAATCAGCCTTCCATAGCTACCTTTGTGGTAGATGGTGGAGGGTGTGGACATCACAACATACTTGTACAAAGAGGGCGGGAGCTGCTATTTCTATTCTTACTAGATGGCTGGAACCTTTCAGAGTCTGAAAATTTATCACTAAGATATTTAATTTTCCACAGGCAATGTGGTAAAATCTATGTAAATGAAATATAGATACAGTCTCTAATTTGGCAGCACATTTCAGAATCGCATAATCCCCAGACTCTGTGTGCATATAAAATGTTTATCAAAGCTTTGCTGGTGATCATAAAACCTGGAACAGCATCCATGTCTATCAATTGGAGATTAATTAAAAATTTTAGTATACATGCATCCTAGTTAGTGACTGTCATGTTAAAAAGGTGAGTAAGTATACATGGAAAGGTGTATTATTAGAAAATAGAAAAAAAATTGCAGAACAGTGGATGTAGTGTGTTCTAAGTTCTGGAAACAACAGAAAGATTCCTGTCACAGGATATGTCTGCACATACAGACTTTTTGGACTGGGATTGAGAGAGTGGGATGTTTACATTTACTTTATGTACTGTTTGAATTGTTTTATCAATAGACGTATTTGTGAAATACTTCATATTCAGGTGTAAACTGCTGAAGGAAAATACGTACAATAAGATGATAACTAATATTTGAGTGCTTGCAATTGACTAGGCACCACTGTATAGAAACAGCATATATTTAGTCATTAAATTATCACAGAAATCCTACCAGACAGATGTTTTGTGATCACTGGATTATTTTTTTCTCTTTTGAGCCTTTACTTTATATCTGCATTCCCAAGTGCATAGAGAAAAGATAGCAGGTAGAATAGATGAAGCAAACTAGATGTGTGCGTGAGTGTGTGTGTGTGTGTACACACACACAGCCCTTTGTAATCTGTTTTTTAGATGATGAACGTGAAGCTGAAAGTCTATGGTTGTCTGATCAAGTTCTTCATGAGTTAACAAGAGTATAGGCCATAGCTACTGAGCGGTTATTGCCATTTATGAATGATTTCCCTTGTGACCTCAAGTTTTCAGCATTGTGGCCTGATAATTTTGTCAGCAGGTGTGAAAGGGAAGGTGGGCTCTTTTACTCTGTTATGCTGAAATCAATCTTAGGAATTTAATTCGAGGAGAAAATGGGCTTTTTGATGAATTTTGAGAACTATTTGAGGGAGTCTTTTCTCAGGGAAAAATAGGCTGTGCTTTGGACATTTTTGTAGGTATTTCAAAACAAAGAGGTATTACATGAGTCATTTCTCATAAGAACTGGCCTCACGGAGTAAGAATCTCGTATTTTCCCAAGATTATTGGTGGGTTGAAAGATGCTAAAAAATGATTTCTCTCTCACAGTAGTGATCCAAGCACAAAATGGAGGAAAATAGTTTCTGGGCCAAAGTTTTGAATACATTTTAGAATAGTCAGCCTTCATTCACCAGATATATCCCTATGTGTATGGCAGAAACTTAACAAGTGATATATTTTTATAACCAAATCCATACTCCTCTGACCCTCAGAATCCTCTGGAAGAGCTTTCCTTTTTAATCCGTGAAGCCCTTTCCTCATTGTTCTTCAAAAAACTGCCTTTTCATCATTTGGTCTCTTCAGATGGGTGTCTGAGTGGTTTCTCTGTAACTGCTTTGCTAGATGAACTCCTAAAGCCCAGGGATTGTCAGTTTGCTCATCCATACGGCAGTGCCTGCAGCAGAGGATACGGATAGCTGCTGAACAAAGGAGTCAATAAATGCCTTCATTTTGTCTCCAGGCTCTCGCACGTACAAGTTTCCATAGGTGGATTTTGGCCGCCTTCTCTGACCTCACCCTTTCCTGAACCTGCAGAGCGGTGTCAGTGTTCTTACAGAGAGACCCTCAGCTGGTCCTCACTGCCTCCTGTGCCAAATCCAGACTCCTCTCAAGTAGACAGGCATCGTGCTTTCTGGTACATCCAAGTGTTTTCTTCTTTTCATGCTGTTTTTCCGACAACTTCAAAACATACGGAAAAGCATTACCTTGTATGTACCCCATGATGGGACCAGCTCTCTGTGAAGTTCAAGAGTTAAGAACAGATGACTTGAACTCAAATCCTAGTTCTACCACTTGCTAGCTCTATTAAAATTTCTTAACATCTCTGAGTTTCTGTCTCCATTAAAAAAGAAAGTAATAGAAACCAGTGTCTTAGTATATTGTGAGGCGTGAATACTCTATCAGACTGCTTAGCGCGGTGTCTGGCACATGCTGTGTCAAGAAATGTCACCTCTTGTGATTGGGTTGCTTCTGTATGTATTTGTGGCATCTCTGATGTAGACAAGAACAGTAACAAATGCAATTATGTCATAGCTCGTTATTAGTAAGGTGAATAATAACCCTCAGGAGGACCTAGCTGGAGATCTGTATGAATGAGTCCTCTCTGTTTACTGGGATTACCATTTAATAATCATTTAATTATCAATTCAGTTATCCATTGCTGACTGTGTGCCAGGTGTTATTCTGGGTCTGGGTGAGACTCTAGCAGAGATCAAAATAGAAGGCAGTGCCTTTCTTCATGGGGCTACATTGAGTCGTAAGTAAATGTAAGTATAGATAAATATAAACTATAAATAAGGGGACAATAAGGACTGGGAAGAATGAAGAGAAAGCTGTTAAGGAGTAATGTGTTTAAATGTGTGTGTGTGTGTGTGTGTGTGTGTGTGTGTGTGTGTGTGTGTCTGTCTGTTTAGGGAGTTCCCTGCAATTTTAGATACGATGATGAGGAAAGAACTTCCAGGTTCATTAGATTTGGGGTCACTCCTGAAAGAGGTAAAGGGAAGGACTTTCTGAGACAGTAGCACCCTGGTCTGTACAAGGACCAGCTAGGAATCCCAGAGTGTGGAGCAGAGGGAGTCAGAGCAGAGCAACAGGAGAGGAGGTACCTGTCTCACTGGACACGCCATCAGAGCAAGACTACGTCTTTGTACTGTGCGAGGAGGAGCCTTTGCAAGGTTTTGTGCAGGCTGACGTTACTGAGACCGCAGTGCGGTCCCCTCAGGCCTTGTGCTGACTGTAAACTGAGGGGAGCGGGCACAGGAGCGGGCGCCAGTGCCGTGATGCAGGTGAGACAGGACGTTGCCTGGCCCTGGCCAGTTGAAGTGGAGGTGGTGACAGGTGGCTGAATTCCTGTTACAGCTTGAAAGCAGAGCCAGTGGCTGCTGATGATTGTGGTTATGGGGTAAGAGGGACAGAGGAGTCAAGATTAGGTTTTTGGTTTGAGCAACTTAGATTGATGAGCTCATTGTTTACTGAGATGGGACAACACGGAAGTAAAGTGGGCTTAGAGGGAAAGACAAGAACTTCGTTAGGACATGTTCAGTTGGATGCCTTTTAGACATTCAAACAGAGAGAGCAGACCCTTGGATAGAGTCTGGAATTCAAGGGAGAGGTCTGGTTAGAGATGAATTTTTCCTTGTTAATACATAAGATATATAAGATAATATATTATAATATATAATATTATATATAAGGTAATAATTGAAATACTGAGACTGGATAGTGAAGCCCCCCGCCCACGACCTCCTACACCTGTTCCCTTTAGCTTCTCTCTTTCACTCATTCTTCTTGCCCATCTTTACATCTTACAAAGTCCCAAATGGCAGCGGTGCTCACAGTCATCCTCTGGCCTGTGTGATATGGAGGAGCAGCCTGCGATCCGCATTTTGAGATAGGAAGTGTGATAGGAAGGCTGCTTCTTGCTGACTGCCAGGTAGGCATCAGGTAATGTTCTCAATAGAAAGTTAGACACTTGTTTTCATTTTTCTTTTGTGAGCTGTGTTTATTTTTGCTGTCAACCGTGTGCTAATCGGTTTGCCCCTCCGTGAATCAGCCTTCACACTCGCGCGACAGTGTGTCTGTGCGGTGGATGACATAGGAGGCGCGCTGCTGTGACACGCGAGGCCGGGTTCTGGCCTCCAGAAAACTGCTCGTCAGTGGAGCAACTGGACTCACACAGGTGACCAAGCAGAGCAGGCTGATATCAGACAGCATCTGATTGTCTTAGGTGCTCAGTGTAACTATAAGGGAAAGCTCATCAAAAGGGACTCTTTGTCTTTCGACACTGTCTGGCACGTTCCTTTCTTTTCAGCAGATGTGGTCAGAATGGAGCACAGGGCAACATGGAGAGAGCTACACAGGTCCTGGTGACATGCTCGAGAGTCCCAGTGTCCACGCTGCTCGCTCCTCCTCCTAAGCTTACTGCCATGCGACCCTTACTCCAAAACAAGCCTCATAAACCCAGATGTTGCCTCTTCATTCGTACAAATGCAGCTTCTTGAAAAATGAAGCATTTTTAGCAGGTTTCAGGTTGCCTTTTATTCTCAACTATTAACTTCTTATGATATAAATTCCTTGGTGGCATTTGGGGAACAGCTTTATTTCAAGAGCTGAAAGCAGTAATGAAAGCTTCTGTTAATGCTTCATTAATAAATCAGTGGCTAAGAAACTAGATCTTCCTTTTCCTAAAGACTTTAATGTATCTCCAGGCGCCGTTGGTCTCGGGGGTCAGGAAAGTCCTCAGGCAGAGGTCAGATAACATCCTACGGTATTTCCATTCTCTGGACCCTTGGTTTGGTCCACCTCTACCCCCAGATAAACTAACTAGCTGGCATGGATAATGATCTTTTATTGTTCATATCAGGTTTTTAAAGACGAACAAACATGAGAGTTTTGTAGATAAAAGTCAAGGAGGGTTTCGGTGATGCTGCTTTAGCATGAAGAAGTGAAAGAGAGTGGATACATGAAGGCATTTCATTTGCTTTGGAATGCTTAATAGAATAGTTTTGTAGCAGATGATGTCTCCCTAATTGGGCTCATTTTAGTAAATGTTAGAATTAGAAAATATCATGAAGATAGTATAAAATAGTCTAAACCATCTCCTTTAGATAATCCCCAAACAGCTTTAATCTGGAGAAGAAAAGACATTTTTCTTGAGAAGATACTGTTTTATTTTTGGATGCAGCATAGCCAACCTCAGACGTCACAGGGTATACTTTTAATTTCTTCAATCCAAAGCAGAAACTTCCAGGGGAGCCCCATTAACCTCTCAGAAACCAAAGATCTTCATCCCAGTTAGAATGAAAGGACTATGAGTCATATGTAGACCCAAGGAGAAGGGAAATAGGGCATTAATTCTTTCTTTTCTGCCACTTGCTTCCTTTGTTTGGTGTTTCTATTTTCTCTGAAAGGATCAGAACCAGAGGGATGTTTGAGTCTCAGAAAGTGAGTAGCTAATCTTTAGCGAGGGCTTAACTGAAACTCCCAATAAAAGACAATTTTATTGAGTCCTCTCCAAATGCCTTCCACTAATAAAGTCTCAAAAATGAGTTCACATTTTGGAATCAAAGTGAATTAGCTAAGTCTTTCTATGATTTCCTTGAATTCTGGGCTGCTCTCCTAGGAATTTTTTCTGGGAGCTCTGGAACCCATGAACTTTACAGATGTTGCTTCGACTAACATCGTGACACCACAGAGAACGACTGCCGCACACACATTGTTTGGGATCCACTTTATCCTAATTCTTTAGTCAGAGTTCGTCCTTCTCCGTCACTCTGTGTGATGGATGGTACCTGTCCGAAGGTCAGCCCCACACCAGGTCACAGAGAGCTGCTGCAGACGTGTGTTATTTTATTTTTCATGTCTCGTGTGGGGCAGACCTAGTATAAATGAATTTCCTGCCAAAATGAGGAAGAAAAAGATTTCATGACTCGATGAAACCCATAAGCAGGTCTGCAAAGTATATTACTATCACTTGAAAACAAAATTCATCTTCAATGTTCATAATGAATGTTCTTTAGAACCCTAAAAGTCATATACTCACATTCAGGGAATATATTAGTATATATAAAATGTATGTTTATTTTCTAAAAATATTTCGGTGGGAGTAAACATCGTGTCAATGGAAATAATCAAAATGTCATATTACTCAAAAAGTTCACACATTGAGTGGCACAGCAGTTGATAGTATCAAATTTGTATTATTTTAAATACAATTTATCAAGAGGACATAGGATACCATTTTCATTATCTTTAGATAGGATCGAATTGATATTTCAGTTCACGAAGGAAAGAAATATGGTCGAGAGAATTCTTACGCAGAGACAAGCACCTGGAATGCATGCAGAACTGAGTGCTAGAGGTTAAGATTGAGACACTTACAAGGACTCTTAATTTATTCAGTGGTTTCCTCAGCAGCATTTGAAGTCTTGCTTGTGTAATTGTTTCATGGTTGATTTTATTCTTGTGTATTTCTTTATCCTTTTCTCAGTGGTAGGAAGAAAACTCCAGTTAAGCACAAAATGGAATGATATTGGTCACCCTTCACCGAAGAGCCCTGGTGTGATTTGGCCTGTCTCTCGCCACCTATTTAAGCTGTGTGGCTAGTGTTGTGGGCACTTCCCCAGCCATTCAGAAACTTTCATGAATGTCCTTAAATGTCAATGCAGCCGTCAATGGACTGTATCTTGGGAGTTTCCTGCCCTGATAGCATTGTCTTTCTTCCCGCCATCAGACTGTACATTTCTTTCCACTCAGCTTTTCAATTCAGGGGGACGCTATTAGCTAGACACTCAGAAAGTGCACGCCTTCCTGTTCTGAACTCTCCTTTGAGCAGAGGTGGTGCCTTAATTTAGAGTTTCAGTCTTCCAGTTTTCAGTGGGGGGGGGGGGGGGGGGGGGTGTGTGTGTGGCTAATCCATGTCTTTTTCTTTTCAATAGAGAGTTTTCCATCCCTTATGAGCTTCTTTTTTATGATGATGATGTGGGGAATTAATGGGCTTGGGTTGTTGTGGAAACAGCACTCTGTTAAGAAATAGTCTCTATTGTAAATCCCAAGACAACCGTGAGTCTTAATTACTTTGTGCTGATAATACCTTCTTTCTTGCCATCAAGCATTCTTGGTTTATTTCTAGGAGATTTGGGGCCCCACGACGTTCACAAACAACCCCTTTCATGGTTCCTGTGTGATCTGTTACCCACCCGTCTCCATAGAAAAGTATTCAGAGAGAGTAACTGGGCCGAGAATATTAAGGAAACTAATACTATCACATAGAAGCTGGCAGCTCTGATTTCTGTCCCTCAATGCTTTGAACTTCCAGCACAGAACATGGCACACGGGAAAGTCAGTGCATGTGTGTTGGGTAAATTACATTAACGCCCACCCAGGACTGATCAGTGTTACTAAGAAAGCGCCTGGTGTTTTCTAAATGCAGGAAAAGCCTAATAGCATCCTTGTGGTAAGATAAGCAGTTGCTGGGAAATGCTCAAAAATGTAGGAATCATTCAGTAGACGTTTTGAAAAATACAGCTGGTCGTTGAATAACATTTCCAATGAATTTTTTTCCTTCCATTTCTCCAGGTTAATAATTGCTTGGAGGCATGAAACCGAGATTAGTGTAGGTACAGATCTGCTCGCAGGTCCCACGATTGGGGATTCACTTTCCTTTATTTCCCAGATCTCCTCTGCAAACATCCCAGAACCCCCACCCTACCTCTGTGCTGCTCCCTGGAGGAACTCAGGCCATGTGGCATTGACCTGGGTGGCTGGGGTGACAGATTGTGACCTTCTCCTCTCAGAATTTTCCCAGCACCTTCACCGATGTAAGTGCAGGAATGGAATGGAGTTCTGCCGGATGTGAATTTACAAATCGACAAGTTGTACCAGAATCTTCTGTTGCTTTCCTTAGTCGTCATATTCAGAATTTTGCAAGACTGTGTTCTTTTCTTTCTGTGGTTTAACTACCTGTGGTTCATCTGGTCATTTTTGATCTGCCTTCATTTTGTCATTTTCACACAGATGATCTCCCACCACAGTATTTAAATTAAGTCCATGTTAATACTTAGGTAGCAGTTTACCATTTGTTCCACACATACTTACCCAACATTCATTATGTGCCTGTCACTTTTCTAGAATTAAAAAGAATGGTGAACTTGACAAAAAGTTTTCCTGCTTTCAAGAAGTTAAGGTTTTAGCGGGAGTAGAAGAATGGTAGGGGGTTGGGGACATATTTCTTTCACATGAGTAATCAAAGAAGCAGATCATTTGAGAATGTGTTACGTACTGTGAGGGTAATCCACAGGGTGATGTGAATCCAGTTAATGGGGTGATTAAGAAAGAGTAATAGGGAAAGTGTGGTGGTAACATTTAAGCAGAGGTCTGAATGGTGAAGAGCTACCTGTGTACATCACCAGGGGAAGAATATGTAAGCCAGAGAAATGAGAAGTGCAAAGTCCCTGGGGCAAAAATAAGGGGGTGTGGCGGGGGCAGGATGAAGGAAAAGAAAGGTCAGTGGTATATGGAGTAAAATGAACCAAAGAGAATGTAGACTGGGATGAGGCAGAGAGAGACTGAGTCCTGTAGGGACTTCCAGGCCCCGAGTCTTTAAGTTCCCTGTGCAGTAGGCTCTGAGGTGGAGATTGGAGGCAGCAGAGCTCTTGGGGCATCGTCTCTGGGTGAGCATCTGTGAGGGAATGAAGATGGAGGGCGGGGCAGAGTTGGGAGCTGGAACTGTAATATATCTTGAGAAAGGCCTCTGTCTGTATTTCAGTTAAGTTCCAGAGTGTTTTTGACAACACTGTCCCACCTGGAGCAGGGAGACTAGGTCTGTATGTCCCAGCAGAGCGTGTCAGTAGACTTGGGCGTGCCCTGTGCTGAAGCTGTTTCTGTAGCTGAGGCTGCCGGCGATTCCTGGAGGAGGACTCAGCCAGAAGTCAACCACCCAGAATCCCTGCAGCCCGGCCACAGCGTCTGCGTCCTAGCGGGACAGACACCGCAGCGTCTTTCCCGCCACCGGAAATGTCCACTGCGAGAAGCTTCAGCTTGTCTTTCAGAACACTGTTTACATTTGTATTTTTAAATACTTGGGAAATAGTTGAGATGGCAACAGGCCCGCGCAGTTGTGCGCACACTCATAATTACTTGCGTGTGGAGAGTGCTCACTTTGGTCCATCTGTGAGTACTTGTTGCTTCCGAGGCGAGGGAAGGGAGGGGACTCTTGTTCCGCAGTGAAAGTGCTAGAGATCGGGGAGAAGTGCGCTGCCTCCCTTCTGCCACTTTCTCTTCACTTGGGATCTAGTTTAGCTTTTAGCTTTTTCCAAATGTGTTCAACGCTCTCCTTGCATATCAATCTGTTTGGCCCTTTTTTCTTCCACGGCCACTTTGTGGTAGAGGACTGATGCTGAGAGAGGCCGGAGGCGGGATTATAACCCCCTCTGAACTCTTCAGACGAGAAGGGCACTGGAAGTGGAACGGAAGAGTGAGATGGATTTGAGAGGCTTTCAGGGTCAGGGGTGATACTCTGCCTGAGGACGTGGGTGCAGGAAGGCGAGGAGGAGGGGCTGGAGCAAGCTGAGGTGGCAGGTGCTGGCAGAGGTGAGCCCTGCTCTGGGGGGACATTTGTGTGAAGGCAGACCGTGGGCAGCTGAGGATGTTTGGAAATCAGAAGAGAGGTTGCACTGAAGGCATGAATACTAGAAACATCCACAGGGAGATGAGAAGCGTGTGAAGAGAAGGTCGACTAACTAGGCTATTTCCAGTGTCAAGTACAGGTAGCGGAAAGCCTCTTATTTAACTGGAAGACCGAGGAAAGTGATTTTCTTCTCACATATTTAAAGATGGGCCTGTTTACAAAGGAGAATGCGCCTCCACTGCTCCCAGAACTTGTAAGCTGTGTTGTATGAGGCTGCTCACCAGATGAAATTCTCCATGTAAAGGACACATACTTGTTGATAAAATACACATTTGGTGATAGGAGCAATCCACTGAGTTTGCCTCAGGCTGCTTTTGGATGACCAGAGTTTTGGACTGCTTTGCAGTCGACGTAGTTTTTTTTTTGTTTTTGTTCTAAGGAAAGGTGAGGCAGGAATGAAGGCCAGTAGGCAGGCAGGCAGGCAGAGAGAGGAGGGAGAAACGTTTTTATTTCACTTCCATTTGGTTGTTCACACTGGTTGTTTCCTCCCGAACCTGGCGCCCGAACCCAGGGGTCTACGGTCTGAATCCTTGAGAGGCAGGTGACCCAACTGCTGCTCCAGCAGGGTATTCCAGCGACATGGCTTTCACAGCTGATACTGAACCGCAGAGTCTTCTGTAGGCTTATTCACGTTTAACAACTACAGAAGCGAGTCGTTCTTCGGTAGTTAAGAGCATTAAGTGTTTTTTCCTTTGCTGGGCTGATCTACCTAGCAGTTGTTTTATTTGATAAGGTGTGAAGGTCTAATTGAAAGGAAGCTGTGTTTTTCCTGTGTTTTCAATTTGTAGATGTAGGCATTCTGAAGTTAGAATGTGTAGATTGCTTTGTAGTTGAGAATTATCTGGAAATGGGAATGTTTATGTGAGATTCTCTATGATGATTGAACCAAGAAAAGGCTGTAGGAAGCAGGTAAAATGCCCGATGAGTGACTATTTCATGTGAAGAAGAAAGGGAGAATAAAAAAAATCCCATTAGTATTTGGCTGCTTTTTATGTTACCGACAGGAACAGGCAGAAACTGCCCATTTTCAGCTAGTGGGTGGGTGGCCAAGAGATTCTTGAGTTTCTAATTTCTTGTAAAGCATTTGCCAGATCCAGAGCTGTACACTGAAGGTTTCCTTGTTTGACCACAAGACACATGTGGTACATGCGTGTAGCAGACTGCTGTCTTACCCTGTCTGACTCTATGGCACATTCTGAGTTGGACGGCACTGTTCTTTGGTCCCTTTCTGTGTCCGATGCTCCTGCTAAAGGACTGGCAGTTTCTGATGCTATAGGCCTCTTCCTTGTACATGGCCAGACCACCTGAGTTGGCTTTGATCTATAACCCGGAGTGCCCTTAGGAGAATGGTTTGCGACCGCAGGCCACATAAAATGAGATGGAAGGCTGACTGATGTGGAGTCAGCTAACACACATTTACATGTCACCCAGCCATGTGGACCTTGTACTGCTGGGGGTTTTCTTACAGCCGATTATAGCCCCGCAGTGATTTAGATCAGATCAGCTGGGAACATTTAAAATGGGTATTGCGTGCTCAAAATACATTTTTTTCCACTCAGTAACACAGGGCTGAAAATCTGCCTGAGGACTGATGACCCTATTTCCCTCAAATAAGAGAAGGGGAGGAAAGGGGAAGGAGGTAGGAAGATGGTTAACAATTTCCTGTGCTCAGTTTAGCAAAGATCACAACAGATAGAGTTTCAAAGAATAGAATGCTAGTTCTGCTGGCTAGTTTGAGGTGAATTTTTCAAACATTTAATTATAAACCTAATTGATATTTATTCCCTTCTGGAAAACTTATCTCCACTAATTTTAGAGTTTTGTATTTTGAAATTATTTTATGTTAGTTTTCAAAGGTACTTTTGTATCAAATGATAATCATTTCTTGGGCAATTTGGAGTGTGTGTGTGTGTGTGTGTGTGTGTGTGTGTGTGTACGCGCACGCGTGCACTCACCTGTACCATATTGAAAACAAGAAAGGGATTTAATATGCCCATGTTCAAATTTGTGGCATAAAATCTCTCTTTTATCAGTATGGAGTAAAATGGTTGTATTACTGAGAAAATCAAAACCTGGTTTCTGAATGATCATATTAAATAAATTTCCAGTAACTGCAGATACTGGGACTGTGCCTGAAAACTTTTGTTGTGTTAATTTCCAGAATGTTTAACTACTCAAGAAAGAAAGTGTAGAAGCTTTGTACTTCCTTCAGAACTTTAATGGTAAATATATCAAAGGTTTAATAAAAAACCTCTTTTAAGAAGATTAGAGGTTCAAAAGAAATGTTAGAATCGGTGACATAAATTAAGATTTTTGCATTTTTATTAGCAAGAAATAAAAGAGTAAACAGCCCTCTTTAGTACCATTGCTTATAGATATTTTTATAATTGAATAAAGGTAGAAATTGGCACTTAGGTGTCCCAGGCACTGCCTTTTTATATGGAAAAACAGCAATTATTTGGACTTCATTATTTAAAAAATTTTTGACAAAGCCTTCCTGTTACCTTCAGGAAAAAGTTAATTTAAATTTTAATATGAAAAGTGTTATAATCAAGTATATTTTAGTGACTTGGCATTCATTCTTTATTCATTTATTTTACTTACCATTATATATATTAATATTTATTGAGATAACTTTACAAAGTAATATAAACCCATATGTGCAGATTCCCATTGCTCAGCAGTAGGTGAGCACATCCTGCCCACCACTCAGCTACCGAGAGTTTGTCACCAGTGTTCATCGGCCCCACCACCCCTTGTCCCCACCTCCACCCCATTCCCCACTACTGACCTCAATGCTGTTCATAGTGTCCAGTGTATTCCTTTGCTTTGTCTCTTACCTTTTTAAATACTTATAAAGATAAACTACTTAACCTTTTGAATGGTAATTTCCAAAGAAATGATGAAGAAATATTCTTAAAATGTTTTTTCTCTCTGGGTTCCCCAAGCTTGCTATTATTTATTCTAATAAATAGAAACTTTTCACGACTATACAACTCATGACATGAAATTAAAATCCTTCTACTCGCTTTGTACAGGTGATCCATTTTTGTTTATTTTTTAGCATTTATATGTCTTCTGGGTGTCGCTTATGAAATCCGAACTCTGGCTTCTGTGTATCTGTTTATACGTGTGAAGTGGGATCCAGCACTCTTCTGGTGATCACGGTCTCGGGAATCCTCTACAGCATCCTAGGAGCGGGGTTGAGTGCATTTAGAGAAGCTGAGGGGTTTGGAGAATGTCTTCCCTCACTGGTTTGCCCTCGGGAAAGGCAGTCAGCAGAGTGAGCCACTTGCTGGTCGCGTCTGTGGAGGAGGCCTTGTCAGGGAGCTGTGGCCGTCCCCGCAGGCGCTCCCAGCAGAGGGGAGAGCAGGCTGGGCTTTTCGGGCGCCGGGTGTCCGGGGAGGTGGTGGGGCCGCTGGGTCGCTGCTGTAGCACAGTGTTTGCAACTGACCTCAAGACTTTGATCTGCCCCGTTTATTTTTAGAAGTCATGACAGTCTAGCACTTTGAGGCCGGCATGTTATTTCTAGACTGCAGGGGAGTGTAACTTTTCTGAGAAATAGAATTTGGAGATTTTAAACGTATTTTTTGGTCAAGATTTCTGAAACCTTTTCGGTGAGTAGGACTTTTCTGGATGAGAGAGAGAGAGGTGGGAAGCAGGGTGCTCCCTCTGTTCCTGCTGATTTTGTCTCGGGCACAAGGGGCATCATAGAGGAGTGTGGGGTGAGGGAGCCCCTCATTCTGAATCAGTCCCCTAAGAGGCAAAGAGAAGCCTTTCTTCTGGTCAGTCCTCTGCTTTCCAAGTTACTGCATTTTAAGTTAGTTATACACGCAAACAGGTCTCCCTGCTGTCTGAGAGCAGGGCATCCCGGTGAAATCTTCCAGGAGCCGAAAGGCATGAATCTAAAAGCAGTTAGCATTAGCGACTGGATTAATAATTGTTTGCATCCTAGCATTTGTCTTTGAATTTATAAGCAGTTTTTAGTTGTGGGTGATTTAAAAAGTTACTTAAAAAATTTCATTTTTAAAACATGTTTTATTATGTGTTTGTGTTTTATTATGGCATATCAAAAAAATTTTGGAGTGTTCCCAAAATAACCTACCAAATCAGACCAAACAGCACAGGAACTCTAAAGTAGCACTCATCTAGTGAAAGCAGGAATGCATGATAGGTCCACAGCACTGTAAAGTTATTCCCCTCAAAGGATGTGGCTCCCTCACCACGGTGGGCATCGCTGCCTCTAGAGGGCGGCTGCTGAGCCCCAGTCCACTCGAGATTTCTTTTGGTAAGCAGGGATGAACGTGAGTCTTCCCTAAAAACAAAACGGAGTGATCTGAATGTTCAAAAAACAGTAGGTGATTGTATAGACAGGGAGTGTGTTTGTGTTTATAACTTACAACCTATTTGATGATGAGCCTTGGGACACACACATGTGCGCGCACACACGCACGTGCACACATGGATCTGACTTGGAACACAGGAGTAGTAACTTTTTATGTATATGTATATGTGTATATATGTAGTAGATTATGTCTTAATTTGTGTGGTACATGGTTACTTTATTTGGATAGCTGCACAGAGAAATGTCTTCACAGAATTCTTTAATTTTTACAGGTACAATTTTCATTTGCTTCCTAATTGAAATCCTTGCCTGTAATCTTTCCCTTCTCTGGCTCCATACTTAGTAATATCAAGTTTTTTGGTCTAAAATAACAATAATAGCCAGCACTTTTATATTGCTTCTATATGCCAAGTACTGTTCTGTTTTGTCTGAGCATTTTAAATTCTGTTTTATTAAGTTGTTCATCTTGGTTGTCCCCACTCCTGGACCTGGAATGCGAACCCGGGTCCTTGGGATGTCTGTGGACTGAGCCAGCCAGAGGTGGCAGACTTATCTGCTAAGCCACTAGGGCACACCTGTTCTGTTCTTTATTTCTGAATCTCTCAACAACTCCATGAAGCAAGTACTACCACTCTCATTTTATGAAAGAAGAAACCGAGGCACAGAATGACCAAGGATCTTGCTCAGGTTGCGAAGCTCCCGAGTGGGAGAACTGACGTTTGAGCTCCGGCTGACTAACTTTAGAATCTGTGCACTGAACCACTGTTTATACTGCCCTGCAAAGAAAACCCTGTTACCTCACCCTTCTAATCAAAATCCACATTCTCTGCAGCAGAAAGTGCCAGCTTCTTAGCATAGGATTAATTTGTCAGCACCTCTTGACTGGTCTCTGTGGTCCATGTTTGAGGTCACTGTCCACAGGGAAGCACATTAGACTGCTCTTCTTCAGACTTTCCCAGTACTTTCTCTAACTCTGTTAGTCATGCGATTCTTCTGGTCTAGATTTTACTTTGTCACGGTCTAACTGGAAAATCCCTACTTTTTCAAAACCCAGATCAAACTTCACCTCTTTTTTATGCACTGTGGTAACGTTTTCTCTCTCAGCTGTGTTCTCACAATATTTAGCATGTAGCCCTGTGTTGGTACTTGTGTCATAGATGGTGTTGCTTATCTGTCACTTACTGTATTTTCCCTTCTCAACCAGTAAGGTTTCTTGAGGTTAGCGTTCTATTCTCATCTTTGCATCCTCAGCGCGCCTTCATGAAATTCTCTCAATATTAATTAAGCTCAACATTGAATCAGTTTGTACCTTAGAATTGCAAGATGGTAGAGGGGACATGAATCTGACTGCCAATCCCCATTGACAAGAAAAAGCATCAGGGACATGTCCTGAGGGACTCCCCAGGGCAAGTACATTTCCCTGCACTGATTCTGGTGTCTACCCCACAACCAGACTGGGCTCCTGGCAGAGCTGTCCCAGCCTGGGTGCTGCTCTGAGGGGCCTTGCCTGGTTTTCAGTCAGTTTCCTGTGCAGGTGGTGGCTGGTTTTGAAAGGCCTGAAACCAAACCATTACACCCACTTAAAATAGTTTCTCTTGTCTGTGTGCGATAAGAGTGGGTAAAAAAAACGAACTGAGTGCACAGAGTCCATTTCTTGGAGTTGCAATTGCCAATTAAATGTCATACGTGGGATGAAATAGCGCATGCGAATCGTGTTGAAAGTATTTTGCTCCTCATTCTTCCATTCACGTTAATTTAGAATGTCAGTTTCCAGATGTTCCAGGAGCATTGACTAATTCCCCAGTACCCTCTTTTATTCTGTTTTCTTGATTACAGATCATCTGACTCCAGTGTATTTAGGGAAACTGGCAGATGATTGAGGTTGGTGAAACCAAGAGCCTTTTATTTCTCTGAGGAAAGTGGTGAATTTGGCGGAGTTTATTACAGCAGAGAGCACTATGCTGCTGTGGAGCTTTGATCCAGCACATCTTTGATGACTCACTTTGACTTTAATTGGAAAATGTTTGAATTAAAACATTTATTTAAATAATAATAGTAGAGAAACACTATTCTTGTGTTGACTGTGCTAAAAGCTAACTTGATATAATTTCTAATTTTAAATGGAATAAATGCCAACTCAAAGGTCTCTGCATGATTTCAGCAAAATAGAGGACGAAAGAGATGGAAATCATTTGAGGCTTCCAGATACTTGAGTTGGAATAGAGAAGGAAAAAAATGGAGGTGGGAAGACAAGCATAGTTTAAATCCGAAATGCACTGCTATGTGTTGGCCTGGAAGTTAAAGTTTGAAAGGCACTGAAATAAATTTGGGATTTGAATAAAAAAAACTTATAAAATTTGAAGATGAGTCCAAAGACGTCAGTGCTACATTCCACAATTTAGAAAAATCAATGGAACTATTTGTAATTCAATTCAAAATTGGAATTGTATTTTTTCTTATGTATATCTAAATCTATTTTTAATTTGTACCTTGTCTGTATATTTTTACAATTTAATATTATTGAGGTAATTGATTCACAAAATCATATAAACTCATATATGCGCAGATATTCCATCTCTCAAATATGAGTCAGCACATCCTATCCAGGTCACCCAAAGTCCTTCACCGCTGTCCCTTTGATGCCTCTTGATCCCTCTTCCCACCGGTTCCCTTACTGGTGACTTCAGTTCTGTCGTTAATGTCCAAGGGTTGTTTTTTGTTTATTTTGTTCCTTTGCTTTGTTTCTTTATATTCCACCTATGTGGAGTGAGGTCGTTCAGTATTTGTTTTTGTCCTTTTGACTAATTTCACTTAGCATCATTTCCCCTCTAGTTCGGGTCCATGTTGTCACAACAACGGGTTCGTTTGTCTTTTTAAAGTCTGTGTAGTATTACATTGTGTGTGTGGACCACATCTTTCTTACCTGACGATGGGCACTCAGGTAGTTTCCAATTCTTGGCTATTAGAAATATGCTGCAGTAAACATCAGGATGCAGATATCCTTGTGAATTAGTGTTTTTGTATCTTTTAGATAAATATCCAGAAGGAGGGTGGGGATGATGAGACTGTATGGGATTTCCATTTCTCTTTATTTCCATACTGATTTCCATACTGATTTCTATAAGCATGGCATGAATTTACACTCCCACCAACAATATAAGAGTGTTCCCTTTTCTCCACATCCTCGCCAACCTTTGTTGTATCCAGACTTTTGATTAATGTAAAGTGATAACCTCGTTGTTTTGATTTGCATTTCCCTAATAGCAAGTAGAAAGAGTATCTTTTCACATCTTTATGTCTTTGGAGAAATGTCTCTCCAGTTCTGCCCATTTTTTGATTGAGTTGTTTGTCTTTCTCTTGTCAAGTTTTATGAGTTCTTTGTATATTTTGAATATTAAGTTCTTGTCAGATGTGTGATATGCAGGTATCTTCTCCCAGTTAGTGAGCTGTCTTTTTATTTTGTTGGTGGTTTCCTTCACTGTTCAGAAGCCTTTTGGTTTGATGCAGTTGCATTTGTTTGTTCTTTTTTTGTTGTTTCTTTGCTGCTGGAGTTGAGTTCCCAAAGACCTCTGTACATCTAATATTTTGAAATGTCTTGCCTATGTTATTGTCTTTAGTATTTTATAGTTTCTGGTCTTACGTCCAAGTCTAATGCATTTTGAGTTAATTTTTGTGTATGGTGTTAAAGTGGTATAGCTTCATTCTTTTGCATGTGGCTGTCCAGTTTTCCCAGCACCGTTTATTGAAAAGGCTTTCCTTTCTCCAGTGCATGCTCTTAGCTCCTTTGTTGTAAACTAACTTACCATATATTTGTGAGTCTATTTCTGATGATTCAGTTCTATTCCACTGCTTTGTTTCTCTGTTTTTATTCCGGTAACATGCAGTTTTGATTACAGTTTCTTTGCAGTATAGCCCAAGACCTCGGATTGTGGTACCTCCAAGTTTTGTTCTTTTTTTTCTCATGATTGCTTTGTCTTTTTTTACTACATACAAATATAAAACCTTTTTTGTTCTATTTCCTTGAAAAATGCCAGTGGAATTTGGTGGGGATTGTAGTAGATCTATATATTGCTTTACATAAGATGGCCATTTTAACAATGTTAATTCTTCCTATCCATGAGCAGGGGATATCTTTCCATCTCTTTGTATCCTTCTCTACTTCCATTAAGAAAATCTTAGTTTTCATTGTACATGCCTTTCACTCCTTTGTTAAGTATAGTCCAAGGAATTTAATTATTTTTGCTTCTAATATAAATGGGATAGTTTCCTTGATTTCATTATTTTATCATATTTTTTGCCAGAGGAGTGGGAGGGGAAGGGGTGGAAAGGGGAAAAGGTGGCGATAAGGGTCACTGGAACTCTGGGGGAGGGTATGGAGTGAAGTATTGATTTCTATACAGTATCAATATTCAGAAATATTAATGTAGCATTGTGAGCAAATGATTAATAAATATTAATAAAATTAATGTTTTTAAAGTAGCTTTTATTTGGCAATTATAAAAAGAAACATAACACATTAAATTAATGTATTGTTCTTCCTATAGCAAAGCATCTAGCTTCTGTTCTGGTGACTGGAGGTTCTGTATGTGCCATCAGTCTAATTCTTGAGTTGCCTTGTTAGGCATTATCGTCTTCCATCATGTAAGCATAGAAGAGGAAACTCTGCGGCAGCCCCAAGTAGTTAGGGGCAGAGCCAGACTCAGACTCACTCACATCCACTGCTCCTGCATCTCCTGCCTTTTTCAAAATGGGTAGAGAATTTCAGTTTCAGTTTTCACTGTAGATAACCCTGGAACCAGGGGAGAAGACATACTATAATCACAAAAATAACAGCAAATTTCACCTGGAAAAGGCCATTTTTAAAAATAGAGGATATGTCATTTGGCATATTTGAAGTAGGAATCAGCTAAGTCAAAGGTTTGTTTCTACTTCACTGGTCATTACATCTCGGTAAAGGATTTGATTAAATGGGCTCACCAGGTATTTATCCAGGCTCCTGCACCTCAGTAAGCAATCACTTAGGTCTTTAGTTTGGAAGGAATTCAGGATAAAATTCGAGGTTAGACTTTCTTTCTCAGGATGGTCTTAGGCTTCCTGTGGCCAGTGAACCATCTCTGGGTGCTACCCATGTGCCTCGCGGTCTTTGCTCTGATAAAAATAACAGCAGCAAAGAAAGTAGCTGGTATATCTCATTTTTCATTTTTAAAAATAGAAGTGTCATGTCTGATAGATGGGAAGAAGGAAAGAAAAAGAGATACAGCTTATGCTTAAACACAGCTTGTAGTAAAACTGGGTCTTTGGTCACATACAGGCAACAGGGAGCTCAGGGGCGCTTGGGTCTTCTGCTGGAACGTCCTTACTTCCTGAGCTGTGGTAGGAGAATTACCGAGATTTCTTCCGTGCGTCCTTCTCTCTCTCAGTTCGGCGTAACTCTGTCTGTGACCTGCCTATCTCACAAGGAGGTGGTGAAGATTAATGAGACTTCGCCGGCCAGGCGCCCGATGCTGCCCCAGAGAAAGAAGGTCCATAAATCAGACCTCTCAGTAGAAGACCTTCTTTTGTCTCTGCTCCCTCAGAGGACAGCGTCATCACTCTTGTCCTAACAGGCCTCACCTGCATTCAGGCCAAGGACAGGTTTTCCTATGACACAAAAAAGTTTTCTTCCATTCTGTGTGATGGGCTGGTCTCTACCATTGCGGACTCAGTGCCCTCATCTGGGCCAGCTCATTCCACAGAGACTGCTCCTCAAGGGCCCTGACTCCCAAATTCTTTGCTTCTCTTGTCCCACCCAGTTCTCACACCTCTTAAACTCTGTTTTAAAGGTCTGTGCTTTTAAAGAAAGTGTGGGCCATTCTGACCCCTCTGAGGAATGCCTGACTGACTGGCGGTGGGGGTGGGAAGGCAGGGTCAGCTTTAGTGCAGAGACCTCCTCTCCCAAAGTGTGCCCTTCTGAAGCACTTCACATTGGCAGAACACGCGAGAGCCATTTTGGCCTAACACCAGACAGCCCCAAAGGCTGGAGGGTTTTTACTCCAGCGTGCTCCATGGGTGGAAGCATCCTTGGCTTTCCATTACGTTCAGTTTCCCACTCTGCCTGATTTTTCTTCCTTCCCTTTTCTTTTACAAGCATTGATTCCTAAAATAGTCTCACATTCCAAACCCAGACTCAACATCGACTTCCTCAGAACCTAATGAACAAAGAGAGCTTATTAAGCATAACAAAAAAACAGGACACGTAGAAGGGAAATCCAGAAGGAAAGAGACTTCTTCAGAATAGGCTTGTGGCCTGTTCTGTAGCTTACTAATTTGTATGTAATATTTTCATATTAAGCTCAAGCATGCCCCAAAAAGGAAAAGTTGTCATTATTAGATTTGTAAAAGAATTTTTCCACTAGACAGAAAGACTTTGACAGGTAGGGTTCTTAGCTCTAAAATGGAACTGGCACTGTTTTTTTAATCAGCATTCTTTATTCCTAAATAAATATTAATTAACCTGTTTATTTAATTGGATTTTATCAGTCTTTGGAAGGAAACACCATACGTCAAATAGTAACAGTTCTTTCCATAATGCACTAGAAACACATGCTTTAAAATGATCTTCAAATTCATGAAATGATCTTCAAATTCACCATTTTAAGTATATTAGAGACCTTTCTTCTTGGATTCTCTTTTTTCCTTTATTTCTTCCTAATTTGTTTGGATTTGGTTATCTTGTCTTATAGTAGTAAGTTGGACAGCTACTATGAAGTGAATCTCATTATAAAGACTGCTGAATGTTTCTAGGCTTGATTTTATATTGTAATGGAGAACTGATGTTTTCTTGCTTGTGCTTGCATTTCAAATTTGCATTTAGATATATAGCTTAAATTCTTTTTTATATTTCGAAATGAGAGTTGTCAAAACTCAA
The DNA here is from genome assembly GCA_004363575.1 of Solenodon paradoxus. NCBI lineage: Eukaryota > Metazoa > Chordata > Mammalia > Eulipotyphla > Solenodontidae > Solenodon > Solenodon paradoxus. The sequence continues at coordinate 515,571 of RJWH01000838.1, forward strand.
TTATGTAACTTAAAATACTTGATTTCTCTCTACCCAGTGTTAAGGGAAATGACTTAGCATTTTTGTTTTCTTTTACCTGTGGTTGTTTTTTGTTTGTTTGTTTTTTTCAACCTAGAGAAGAGCAACACACTCTGGGGGATATATATGACTACTCTGTATGACAGATATCTACAGGAATTTTGCAGGGAAAAAAAAAACAGCAAATGGGAGAAACAAGTGTTTACAAAGAAGTGCATCTATTAGTAGAGAAGAATATAAGATGTAATTTTGCCATGTGTGGTCTACTTTTTTTTAATGAAAAGAACTTTTTAAAGGAATGTGACATAAGATTATAAAGATTTAAAAGTCAGTATAAATTAATATCTGATATGTTAAATTAAGTTCAACACTCCCAGTTCATTTCCATCCTTCGCCATATAATTGACCCCTTTTACCAATGTGCCATCTTCCCTTAGCCCTTCCCTTCTGGTAACCACTAATTTAGTCACATGAACTGAAAGTCTATTTTTATTTTATTTTGTTCATTCCTTTGTTTGGTTTTTCAGTATACCACATGAGTAGAATAATACAGTATTTGTCTTTCTCTATCTGATTTCCCTCACTAAGCATAATTCCTCTCTAGGTCCATCTATGTTTTTGCAAATGGCAGGGTTTCATCTTTCTTTTTCTATATAGCTGAGTAGTAGTTCATTGTATATATACCACATCTTCCTTATCCACTTACATGTCAGTGGACATACATTGTTTCCAGTTTGGGGCTGTTGCAAATAATTCTGTGAGAAACATAGGAGTATGTATATCTCTTCAGTGTATTTGTGTTTTTCAGGCCACTACTCAGAAGTGGGATAACTGGATCAAATGGGACTTTTTTTTTTTTATTGAGGAGTCATCATATCGCTTTCTATAATGACTGTACAATTTATACTTCTAATCCTCATCAGCATTTGTTGTTTCTTGTCTTTTGAATAATAGCCATTCTCACAGGTGTGAGGTGAGTTCATATTGTTTTGATTTATATTCCCCTACTATAAGAGATGATAAACACCTTTTCATATGCCTGTTGGTCATCAGTATGTCATCTTTGGAGAAATGTCTGTTAAGATCTTCTATTTTAAAATTGGATTGTTTTATTATCGAATTTATGAGTTATTTATAGAGTCTGTGTATTAGATATATATTGGATATATGGTATGCAAAGATCAAAGATCGTCTTCATTCAGTAGAATGTCTGGGGTGTTTTTGTTTTTGTTTTTTTAAGGAATGGTACAGGCAGGAATGAAGGCCAGTAGGCAGGCAGGAAGAGCGAGGAGGAAGAAGCATTTCTTTCTTTCTTTCTTTTTTACATCTTAGCTGTTCCTTCCAGCCACAGGTCTCCGACTGGCATCTTCCATATGTGTGTGGCCAAAGAGGCCACAGACTTAACTGCTGAGTCACCAGGGTGTGCCTGTCTTTTTGTTTTGAGGATGGTTTCTTTCACTGTGTAGATGCCTTTTAGTTTGATGTAGTCCCATTTGTTCTTGTTTTGTGCTTTTGTTCTATTTGCTGTTGGTGTCAAGTTCCTGAAGATATTCCATGGATCAGTGTCAAAGAATATATCTGTTTGTTTTCTATGTATTTCATAGTTTCAGGTCTTAATTCATTTTGAATTCATTTTGCGTTTGGTATTAGTGGTTTAGTTTCATCCGTTTGCTTATGTTGTACAGTTTTCTCAGGATAACATATTCTAGAGACTGACCATGCACCAGTGAATGCCTGTGGCTTCTTCATTGTAAATTAGTTTTCCATACATACGTGGGCTTTATATCTGAGCTCTCAGTTCTGTTCCATTGAGCTACATGCCTGGTTTGTTATTGTTGTTTGCTTTTAAGGAAAGGTACAGGCAGGAATAAAGGTGTATAGGCAGGCAGGCATGCAGGAGGAAAGTGGAGGAAGAGGCATTTTGTTTTATTTAGTTGTGCATCCTGGTTGTTTCCCCTGACCCTGGGACGCAAGCTCGGATCCTTGGGACGTGTGTGGACTTTGCAAGCTGAAGGTGGCGGACCTGCCTGCCCTCCATCAGGACCCGCCTGTGGTGGGATTCAGCGTTCTAGGAGTGAGCTCAGTTTACTAGTAGTTGGATGAGGATTTTGGCATCTGTGTCCACTGGAGATAATTGGTCTCTAATATGCGAGAAACTATTTTTAATTTGCCTACTGTTTATGTTGGGTCATAAAATAATTATGTCCATACATTAAAGCTTTGAAAGTTGTATTCGTTTATTTTGTAATAACCACTTTTAATTCTTCCACATTTGTTTTTCAACTACCCATTCATCCTTAGCAGATTTTCATCTCAATAAGTTTGCTGCATCAGACCCCCTGAGAGTTAGATGAGTCAGTTATGTTCCAGGAATAAAATAAAACCAAGACATAGTCCATACCGTGTTGTCCCTTATATATAAGGCACAGGAATGAGCTCGAGTGAGCTCTTAGAAATCAGGCTAGTGGTTACTCCTGGTGGGGCGCAGGGGCCGGGAGGATGAGGGCCTTCGGTGACTTTACACAGGTGAGCATGTCTCTGTAGGCGGTACCCAGATTAAGAAACAAAAAGATCATTATATAATGTGCTGATGGAATATGCACTTTTTGGTTTGTGTTTTATGCCTAAGTAAACATTTAAAACATGATCAGACTGGGCAAACAAACTTGGGCTAGATGTACTCTGCCTCTGCCTGGATACTTAGCATCCCTGAACCCGTGCACCTGTGGCTTTCTGATGATTTAATGGGTGATCCCATGTTTATCAATCTAAGTAACACTGAATTTTCTAGGACATAGGCTCCGTGCTCCTCCAGTGGCTGCTGCACAGCCCTTCTCGTTCAGATATTTTTGTCCCATGTGACACTTAGAGCAGCCTCTGGGTCGACTGACCAGATTCTCCTCATACTTCTGACTCTCGGGAGGAGAAAGTAAGTGAGTTTTATCAGGTGTAGGTCTCATGCTTTTTTTTTTTCCCCAACTGGTACTTTCCTGTTTTTGTGCCATTTTCTCCTGTTTGCTCCTGAATTCGTGTAATAAATATTTATCATATTCGCTGTGTGCCAGACACAGCCCTTGTGTAGGCTATAAAATGACCAGTGAAAATGAACAGATCCCAATAGTAGGGACCTCACAGATTAGATGCTGAGATAGATCGATTTAAAAACCTTAACACTGAATTTAAAAAATCACAGATGTGGCCGGTAACTGCGCCGTGTGCTATGTGTGTGAGAGGCTGAGGATTTGAGTGTGTCAGAAATGAATTCTTTGAAGAGACCCAACTCATTGTGGAACATGAAGAATGAGTGGATGCAAGAGACAGAGAGGCAGGGTGAGCGTTTCGGCAGACACGGGGCTGCTGAGGTCGGAGAACGCGTGGCCTGTGTGAGAACTCAGAGTTGGCCAGAAGGACTGCGGAGTGCAGGGGCGTGCAGAGGGCAGGAGGTAACGGGGAGGACTTCGAGGCTGGGAAAGTGCTAGAGTGAATGAGTGGGGTGTAGATCTGATGGTTTGAAAACGTGTAGAAAGAAGGCGATGGTAGGTGGGGATTCTAACCTACCGAGTCTGGAGGAGGATGAGCAAGTTTCAGAGAACGATGGCATGAGTGGGGCCTCAACTGGTGAAGATGACTGAAAACAAGGCTGTGACTGATCACTGAAGTGACACAGGCTGCGGTAAAGGAGAAGACTGGCTGGGTGCCAGGTCTTGAATCAATAAAGTACTGAATAGTTGGATTGGGGCCCGGGGGAGGAAGGGAGGGTATACCACTAGACCAAGTAAACATTTCACAAAATTTGTATTAAAATAGTGACTTTCATTATATTTTTGTTAGGGTATAGCTACAGCAAAATCAGGACTAAAGGAATCTCCCCACCTGGGTTGCAAACACCAAGGTGACAGGAGCGAGGTCTTGCTCGCATGGAAGCTGTGTGATGTCCCTGGCTTACCAGAGTCAATGGTAGATGTTGATGAAGAAAGCACAGTGGTGGCAGTGAAGGAAACACCACAACTCATTTAGATGAAAGATTTCATTGCTTTTATTTTCATACAAGCCTGCAAATTTTACAAATTTAACATGGTATTTTACCCCTGTGATGTAATGACCTTTGCAGGTACATTGTCATCTGTCTTCTTTCAAAAGTGGACTTTTTCATCAGGATCATGCATTTCCTCCTGATTCTGTGGCACTTTTCCATTTATGCAGATACTTTGAGGAGTCAATTTAGTTGCATGCTTTGGACAGAAATTTGAAGTAATGGGCATCCTCATAGGACTGGGGCATCATTTGTCCCCCAGTTCAGGTTTGTAAATGCTGAGTGTCCATGTCACCAGCCAGGAGTGTGTGTACCACGCAAGTGCCTGAAGGCTGCAGAAAGTTTACGAAAGTGTATTAACAATAACTTTGAAGTCGAGGCGTGTGTGAGGTCACGCAGAGGAAAAGCCCGACAGGACCTGTGTCAGAATATAAGTGCTGGTGTCTGTGACCTTTAAGATCTAATTCATTTCTCGTAGTGGGAATGTCATCTAAGTATGTTTCAGCTGGAATCTCTCAGTTTTATAATAAGGTTGTAAAATAACACTAGCGTGAAGGGAGAAGGCAAAGCAGGGACAGGGAAGCAAGCCAAACCTCCAGCTATGCGGGAAGGAGCGAGTTGTGTGGGGGCAGGAGTTTGGGGTGGGTCACTCAGGGTTGGTCCACAGCCTCAAGTCTGCTGCTCCCGCAGGACCGAATACAGGACACGCTCTCCCAAGGCTCTGGTCACAGTCCATGTTTCCAGATCATCTGGCAGAATTCCTGGAGTCTCAGGTTTTAAGGAGCAAGTGGTGTGGGTTTCTGCCAGTGCCGCTGCTCTTTTATTCCCAGGGGAGAGGATGCCATTGATTTTGTTTTTTAACTGTGATACCGAAAAAAAAGAAAAGAAAAGAAAATACTTCTGGGCGCCCCCTGCCCTGTTCTTTGCTGTCAGGGAGGCTTGTTTCAATCCTGGTAATTCCTGTGGAGGAACACAAAAGACAATTGTTTTTGGCATCCTTCTCCAGACAGACAGACACTTGCAGCTGGTCAGCTAGTGGGTTCATGTCACATGGGAGTGGAAGTGAGTTTCATGTCCATCTCAGACAGAGTTTTGCCTGATGGCTCTAAGATTTGCCACAGAGACACAAGCATCTTCCTCTTTCAGACCCGAGAAGGAGCCCAAGTCAATTTAGTGCCATTTAATGTTTCCTTGTAAACTGTCGGCACTGAGCCAGGCAGGGTTGCAAGAAACTCTTACTTTACAGCTGGCCTGGTTCCCCATGTGCGCCAGTGCCAAAGACATGTTCTAAATGATGCAGTGCTCACTGGAGAGAGAGCATTCGAGGTGAGAGAGAAAATGCTCATGCGTTTGAAGATGAATATCCAGGGAATGTTGAGATGACATCAAGTGACAGGGAACTTAGAATGCCACTCATTAAGTCCAGGGAGTTTTATCCTGCATTTCAGATGCATTGTAACACTAAGGCATTGAATATAGAATCTTAAGGAATTGAATGATAGACTCCTTTTAAAGTATCTAGAAAAATTGCAAGAGATGAGGAAGTGTACAGATCTGTTGAATTGTATTTATCTGGTGCTCTGCTGTAATCTACTGAGATCCTGCTTCCAAAGGGAATCCAACAGATACCCTAAGAGCAAAGGAACACCATGTGAAGGAAATAGGCAGTGCTCAGTAGACCGAATTTTAGTCCCCTTACAGATTTGTTCAGGGACCTTCCACCCCTGCTGTGGAATCCCCTTGCCCCTCCTCCGGGGTCTTCATGGGCTTGTCTCTTGTAATTGTTCCCTCCTAGGGGCCCACGTCTGGCTTCGTGAAAACGTGCCTCTATGTCCAGCTGTTGGTAGAGTGTGGCCCAATCACAACACCCTCTTGCTTCTAGCCAGCCCACTTTCATGCCCTTGGCTTAAAATAGGCAGCCACTGGCGTTTTTCTGTGATGTGCACAGGAGTAAAATATTTCTCCCAGAGACACCTCTTCTCCCCATCAGTGGTGCCCTTGGTAAGCACCACCCCAGGGAGGGGCAAGAGGCAGCCGGCTCTGACTGTTGCATCATCATCATCCCTGCTGTCTCTGCCACCGCAGGAGTGAGCGGTGGGCCCTGGCCGATGGCTCCACCCGACCTCATGGCAATCCTGAAACTTCGTTTTCAGCCTTCAGAGTGTCAGTGAAAACTGAAACTATTGTATTTGACTATCACGTTTGAGTAGCTTTTGTTTGTCCTTTTGGTGACTACCACCTCGTGTGTGTGCGTACGTTCGTGCATGTGTGCACGCATGTAGGGAGTAAAAGCACCCACAAATGTGATAAACTAAGAATATGATTAAGATATATAGAGGCCAGGACTATATCTTGAATTTTTGATGTAGAGAGTGCAGTTCAGTAAGTGATAGGTTGACTTTTCTTTTCCACTTCAAAGTATTGTTATAATTCTTAAAACCAATACTTTGTCTTCATTGCTATCTCCTGACTAACCAGATGATACATCACTTTATCTCTTCCAAAGTGCCCGTCAGTGTCCATGTCTGCTCACTGAGCAGGTCAGTAATACCTTTGTCTAAGTAGTGTGTTCTAGATAGGAACCCTCAGTATTAAAGACAAATTATCTCAAATGTGTCGTATTCTTATAGAGAAGAATCAATATAGTTTTCCAGCTATAAGACTTTCCTGATTTGGATTTGTGCTGGAAGCCATTTCCCCCAGATTTTTGGCATGCTCAGCTTTGCAGTGGGATTGATTGCTGTTGACTCATGTCAGGGTGCATAGGTGTTTAATGACAAGCTTTAGCAATGTAAAAGGAGTTTCTATTTACTGAAGGGTGTTAATATTATAAATGTGAAGTATTTTATCATGCAAATATGGTTTTATGTTTGAAATTTAAACAAAAATCCCTTTTTTTTTGGTAAGAATATTGAGTGTGGACCCAGACTTAGGAAAGCCCCCCAAAGCAATTGGGGAGATTCACTCTAAGGAAAAGAAAATGACAAATACAAAATCAAACTTCAAGAGCGACTAGATATTTAGAGGGAAAATAGTCACAAAGTATAAATTGTAAAAGCTGATAAATATGCAAAGCGTAACAAAATCTAGAAACAAGCGCAAGTTGCTTGTCCTCTGCGGGCGGGCGCACGTGTGGGGTGACGTGTAGTGCAGGGTCCTGTCAGACAAGCTGCCCCCAGCGTCCCAGCTCCCAGCGGTGGCGGCGGGCTGGTTAGAGGCCTGCTGGGCGCTCTTACTCTGTGGCCGGTGGTCACATGGCTGCGCAGAACAGCCTGGGAGCCAGTTAGTATGTTTCACTAAATCCAAGCTGAATGGTGTCTTAACTTCCGGCAGCTGGAACTCAGAAGTATTCTGACCACTCTGGAATCAGCACAAGAAGTGCGGTGGAGGGGAAGGGGAACGGAGAGAAATAGTGATGGTAACTAATAGCTATTAACACATCTCGTTTTGCAAGTTTTACGAACATATATGGCCCAAGCACCTTGGGGCCTGAATTTAAGCTTTGCTGCTTCACCGTAACCTTTGGGGTGAGCTCCTTCACACATACACACAAATGAATACCTGAATGTTCCAGGTGCTTAAATAATTCTTTTTAAAGGAAAGGTGTAGGCAGGAATGCAGGTGAGCCAGGCAGGCAGGCAGGAAGAGAGGGGAGGAGAGAAACCCTTTTTTATTGCATTCAGTTGTTCAACCTGGTTGTTCTCCCCAGCCCCAGGGCTCAAACCCAGGACCGTGGGAAGGATGTGGCATTCTCCCACCCGCTGCTCCACCAGGGTGCGCCTTCAATAGCAATTTAAGAGTAGAAAGATTTGTTTATCACAGTAAAAATGTTTTAAAAGAATAGCAACATCCCTGTCTTGATGTTCAGCTACCTGTAAGAGTCCCCTGGGCCACTGGCACAAAGCGTGAGTTGTGTTTATCCTGAGTGCATCTTGTGTCCATTCTGGCTCTTACTAGTCTCCGGGCAGTAAGTGTGAGAGATCCTAATGTAAAGTGTCTCTAGTGACCACGCTCCGGCAGGCTGCGCAGAAACGGAGTTGCGTGACCAGTCTTCCTCGCCACACAAGTAAAATTAAGTAAAATCACACCTTGGGACGGGCACTGTGTAGACCAAGTTGTGGATCCCAAGGCCCAAAGGAGCTGTTATACAAAATTTATCTCTTAGGAGTACAGATAGGATAGTAAAGATTTGTATGAATTAAATGGTGGATATACAATGGAAAATAGAAGTAAAATATAATTCTTGGTATGTACCAATTAATATCCTCATAGCTGTTTTATGTAAGAGTTTATTCTCTTGTGATATTAATAATCACTTGAGATGTAATCATTTAAATGGTTCTATTATTGAGGTTACCCAATAGGGAGGTGGTGGCGGACGGAACCAGTGGTGGCGGATCCAGTGGACAGTGAAGGAGAAGTCATGGTGATGGGGTGGTGGGCAGGGTGTGTTGTCATGTATTTGAGGAATGGGGAATCTGCACATATATGGGTTTATATTATGCTATAAAGCAAAGTTACCTCAGTAAATATCATATTAAAAAAATGGTTCTGTTGACAGTCGTCTGTTCTTTGTGAACACTTCATCTGACCCCTTTTGTCCCAAAAGCCATCTTGGAAATGTTGCTTTCCTCCTATGGAAAACCCTGACTGCCTACTGTGGGGCCTTGTCCTGGCCACCTGCTGGAATCTGACTGCCATCCTTCTGTTCTTCTGAGTCTTGGTTTGCTCCTCCTGACTGAGTGACACTCCCAATCCAAGTTCCCTGCCTAGAACATACAGTGAGTGATGCTACCACATTAGCAGACTCGGGCCTGCCCCACCTTCTTCAGCCAGAAAATGATGGCCACGCCATCAGGGGCTGTGAGCCTACAAGCAGAGCTGGCGCCCATGTCCTGGGGTACTGTACGGAGGCGTAAGAAGGCCCCTGCCCATCTCCCTGCTTTATCTTCTAGAGGAAATCCATGTTGGAAACAGTCTCCCTTTTAGGACGTGTGTCCTGTGCCTGCGCGCTCTGCTGTGATGCTCCCGTGTCCCCTCCCAAAGACAGAGCTTGGTTCTGAGTCACTTAGCCCTCACCCAGAGCTAGTGAGAGGCTTTTACTCCGTGTCTCTAGTAGAGCCAGTGTTTAAATCTCTCTACTACAATCCTGATAGATACGTATTATGTATAATGAGATGTTAAACATTTGTGTTACAGTACTTTAAATGTACCAGTGCTCACTATTGTCTACAGTTTTACAAAGTCTATAATACGGTGTATCCTCATTTAAATAGCCACTAAACAGGATCCTTTTAATATGTTGTTTTACATTGGCTACTTTTGTGTACAGCATTATTTTCGTAGTCGATAAATCTCTGAGTGAATGTCATTGCTGTGGAAGAGGGAAAACATTTCTCCTGTGGGACAGCATAAGAACGGCAGCATCAAATTTCTCTATTTATTACTTTACAGTCTTAGGAAATGGGCCAAGTATATTTTCCATTCCCTCCCTTTGGAGCAATTATATATATTATTTATCAGAACAGCATTCATGTTGGATGTATGCAGTAGATGAATAAAATTTACACCATTTTATGTAAAACAGTCCAGTTAATTTGTGGATAAATTTTATATTCAAATACAAGTATTTCCTGTATCCTTGTTTCTTTTCAAGGCATTAGACTATACCAGAAAATTGAAGAACTGAATTTTTATGTAAGTTTTATTGTATTGATATTATTTCTGTTCACAGATACCATGACACTCCCACTATTTCTTTTTGTTGTCACTTTTGTTTTTCTGTAGCTGTTCAACTTAGTTGCTCCCACCCAGCCCCCCATGTAAACCTGGGTCCTTGAAACGTATGTGGACTGTGCTCCACAGGAGGTGGCCAGACCTAACCTCTATTCCAGTGGAGCGTGTTCTCCCACTATTTATGTTACTGTGTCCTGGATAGGATAATATTATGGTTTTATGGTATATTCATAGTATATTTGAGTACTGGCACAGAGACCTGGATCAGCTTCCAGGGAGTAAATACTAAAAAAACAGTCAAGGCAAAAAATGTTTTCTGCAAAAAGGAAACCATGCATCATGGCCCCCAATCTGTATGAAATCAACATTATGCACACCTTGGTGGCCTAGCAGACAAGGCCACCAGGTGCAGTCCACATACATCCCACGGACTCACGTTCACATCCCAGGGCTGGGGGGGAACAACCAAGATGAACAACTAAATAAAGTGCTGCTTCCTCCTCCCTCTTCCTTCCTGCTGTCCATTCACCTTCATTGCTGCTTACGTCTTTGTTTAAAAAAAAATCTAAGGTGGTCTGATACTCTAATTCAGACTTTATCCTTTGAATGATCTTCCAACACACACACGGACACAGACACACACACCACACACACAGACACACACACACAAAGACACACACACTACACACACACACTACACACACACACACACACACACACACACACACACACACACACCCTCTTCAAAAGATTTCACTCCTAAATTCAGATAGAGGAACTTTTAAGTTCATTTATCTAATTCTCCTTCACCATAACCGGACTGACATCATCCTCTATAGTTACTGAATCTTACTGCTCTGTCCAGGATGTTAGTCGGGAGCAGAAGTAATGGCGAGTGACTGGTATCTAATGTCAGAAAGAATCTAAGTCAAAGAGTGAAGAAATCAAATTTATGGTATGGCTTAAGAATAAAATGAGACTAATATTTAATTACAAATTAAAAACTTTTGTTATTGGATCTCTCCATCATTCTCAGATTTACAATGAGTGACTTTGTAAATACCTCCTTTTGTCATAGTGTGGTTTTATATGTGACCTACTTAGATGGAAAGAATCTATATTCCTACCAGAAGAATGTCTCATTTAACTAAAATAATTTATCTTATGAAAAATTGTATTCAGAATGCAGTCCCAACTCCAGGAATAAGACCTCCAAGTGGCCACTTTTAATTGTTCCAGAATCTGTGCCCTAAAGATGATTGTACCTTTAATCCAGAGCCCATCTCATTAAATTCTTACTGCCAGGTTAGTTAATATTATTTTTATACCCTTGTTTCTCTCGGGTTTTGGTTCCCAGCAGTTATGATACAAGGAAAGAGCTATTATTCACTCACTCACTCATTCAGCAACCATCCATCAAAAACTGCTTTATGTGCTGAAGATAATAGCAGTCAGAGCAGACAGCAGAGACAAAATAGAGATAGAAAAGCATAATAGATGCAGCAAAAAAAGCAACAGAAAACTTAAGGTAATTTAGGTTCATTTTCTTTCGTTTTCCTTCTTCTGAGAATGAAGAGCAAGGTTTGGGTCTAGAAGGAGAATAGGTTGTGTTTCTAACTGGGCACTAGTTTCTTGAAAACAGAACAAGTGTGAAAAAGTTGATAAGTGAGTTGGATTAGTTGTAGTGCAGAAGCCAGAGAGAAAGGATTCCTTTGCTCTCAAAAACAGATCTGAGAATTCATCTCAAATTGGAGCACAGTGTCAAGGAGAACCAAGGCGAGATGGGCGAGGAAGACAGTAGCTCATCCTGGTGAGCCACAGCTTAGGGACTGGATTGTAAGCACCCCATTTCCATGGGCCAGAGGGGCTTCTCTGCCATTGGTGCGGGCCTGTTTGTAGGGAGGGGGAGCCACAAGAATTAACCGTTCTTGGGGGTTGCAGGTCTGTGTCTACCTTAGGGGTGGGGAGGGAGAGAGAGAGAGTGAGAGTGTGTGTGTGTGTAGGGAAAGAGGGCTGATGTGACCAATTCAAAGACCAAACTCCTCAATAAATGTTTTACTTTGTTTTCTTGAATCAAACACACAAAGTTGAAGTATTTATAATCTTTGGCTTATAAAACAGTGTCAGTGGTCATTTGCCCAAATCACCCTGTGAACTTGATGTGAAGGTGAAATTTACCAGATTATATGTGTGAGTGCTGACAGGGCGAGTCCGCGTGGAGGGCCAGGGATCTCGTTAGCTGCCGAGGGCTTCAGTAGATTATAGCAGAGTAATCATTAGTATTGCTAATAATGACTCTGTGGTGTTGAAAGCAAAGATGGAATTATTCATCTTATCTGTATAAGAAAGGACTAACTGAGATTTCCTTCTGGGAGGTTGACATTTTAAAGCTTTGGCATTGGAGGGTTGTTCTTTTGAAATCTACTTATTGCTAGATACTCATTTCTGATGGTGCCAGACGAATCTGTTGTTGCATTTTTATAGCTTGAGTGATACAGCTATTACTATGTGAAAGTGATTCCATGCTAGCACTTTAGGGTCCATTTTGTGGTCTGAGTTACTCTGCCTGAAGATTAATGTTTGATTTGGAACAGACATGAAGGATTTATTTCATTAGATCCAGTTCACATTGTTTCACCTTGTTGGAAATAAAATACCTTAAAATAAGTATCCTAAAGTTGGGAGGAAATATCTCCATTTTCTCAAAATTCTCCAAAAATGGGTTTAAAATCCAGATCTTGCTGTGTTGGGTAATATTGTTCCCTATCACCTCGATATTATCGCTCAAAAGTGAGCGATAATAGGTTTTCCTTCAGGCCCTGTGTACACAGTAGGTCTTCGACCAGTTATTGCTTAACCGCATGCACCTTATTAGACCTGACAAGATTGTAGCCTGAAGGGTTATATTTTTATTCATAAAACAGTGTGGACTTGAGCTTCAAAGAGAGAATAAAGCCAAACTTTAATAGTTTGAGTACTGTAATAAGTTTTAACTGATAAATGAAGCTGGTTCTATACTAGCTGCAGGCTATGTGGATAATAATTTTAAAAAAGGGGCTTCAAATGGTCATAAACAGTGCTATAGATATCCTGCCTTTTTATAATCCATCTTTGCCTCTTACCATTGCAATTGTGTGAGCTGGGAGTGAGGACACAGGATGTGATTTTTGTTGCAGACTGTTTAAGAGGAAAGGGAACTTTAAATGTAAAACGAATTCATTTTTTCAGCTGGATAAATACAGAAGGTGCTTTTAGTCATAATAGGCACTTAATCACTCCTCGTTGACCTACTCTCAGAAGTTGTGAACTTGACTGAATGTGAAGCTTACCAGGTGATACATATTACTGTTGCTAAATTCTGGTTTTAATGAAAACTTGAGTTCTGACATCATGTTTAGAATGTCAAAACATGCTGCATGGGAGAATGCAGAATACCATTGTTTCTTAGATCACTAAACTAGGTGATTATATGAAAGAAAAAGTAAGAGAAGCTACTTACCAGAGAGGGCTCATGAAAACCTCAGCACTGCTGTTATAAAGTCAGCTGGGGCAGGCAGACTCTCAGATGGTCTCATGAACCCTACCCCTGGTATTCTTGCCCTTATTTAATCACCTTCCCTTTAAAGTGGGCAGCCTGTGACTTGCTTCTAACCAGTCAAACATGGCAGCTATTGGATGTAACTTTTGTGATTAGACTAGACAAAATCGTGACTTCCCTTTTGCTAGCAGACTTCTTCCCTTGGCCATTCTGGTGAAGCAAGTTTCCATGCTGACATATGGCAGGGAACTGAGAGCAGTCACCAGCCAATTACCAGTTGGGAGCTAAGACCCTCAGCTCAACAAGTCTCGAGTAACTGAATACTGGTCCCAACCACGTGAGCATGGAAACAGATTCTTCCCCATGAGGGCATTCAGTGAGACCCCAACCCTGGCTGATGCTTTCATTGAAACCCTAAAATAAAATCAAAGCTATTTTCATAATATTTCATATTATCTGCATTTTGTATGTGTTCAATAACATTATGCTTATGATATAAAAGAAATAGTGGATAAACTTGTCCGGACCGTTGCATGAATAAGGGTAGTGTCAGTCTGTATTCTTTTTCTTTGTATTTTTCAACATCATGTATATTCATAGTTTCCCCCCAAAAGCTCATTTCACTGGACTATTCTTTCTGAATCAATTATGACTCAGAAGTGTTACTGTTATTAAAATTTGACTTTTGATCACATACTCTACATGACTAAATAGGAAGAATTAAGAAAGCTATCAAAATTCAATGGTTGTCCAAAGGAGAAGATGTGAGCATTTGTTAGTCAGGAACTAAGCTTGCTGCCTTTTCACCGAATGACATTTTCAACCTACAGTCACAAATGAAACACTATGATTATTCAGACTTAGGTTTTTGACATCTTCTCAAAAATGAACAAAGTGAGCTTCAAGGAGAACAGTTGGCAGCATTTATTGTTAATAATAATTCAGGCTTTCAAACAAAAACTTGAATTTTAGAAAACTTGTGCTGTCTATGAGCCCAAGTTTGATGATTCTTATAAGATTAGGGGTGATATTAACAATTGTTACTTTTATAATATTGTATAATGAAATGTGTCAGCATTTGAAAGGATAATATAATGTATTGAATTATTACTTTCCAAATAACCTCTGCATGATATTTTCAAATTATGCCTGAGTAAAAGATTGAAAGTACAAGAAAGACTAATGGATTTTGATGCAGTAGAGTAAGACTGTTAGTTTTTTTTGTTTTATTTTTTGTTTTTTGGATAATACACAATGTTGAAAGCAAACAAATTTGATTAAAACATTAAAGTTCATAACTTCATTGATAATGATTCATAAAACTTATTTGTAAGGTTTCAGATTTCACATAACAACTAACTTTTAAGAAATACCACTTGTTGAGTTTTGGTGTGATATTAAAGCAGAGTCTCCCCAATGATCTCAGAAGACTATTGAAATACTTGCTCCTTTCCGACGGCACATCCTTGAGAAGTCCAGTGTGTTAGATTTACTTCAACCAGAGCAACATAGTGCAACAGCTCGAAGGTAGAAGCAAACATGGTAATACAGCTATTTTTCATTAAGCCAGACATCAGAGAGATTTGTATCAATGCTACTTTTCTCATCTCTCTCTTACTTTGGAAAATGTAGGAAAGGTAAGTTCAGGCAAGAACCTTCACTGAATGCTAAATCTGAAGGGGAATTCTGAAGATGGACAGGACACTTTTACGTTCCTAAAACGTCTCCTCAAGTACTTATTAGTTGGAAGAGAAAAATAAAATATAATTATTTAGCAGAGAAATTCAACATCATCTTGACCTAATGATCAGAGTTACACATTTGAGAAGCAGTTGGACAGTGTGTTCCCTCAGATGTGAGAGCTTAAGAAGGATAACGTTGCATTTGAAGTTGCTTGACCTAAATCAAATCACGAGCCAACATTTGACAAGGCCAAATTGAGAAAGAGTATCTTTAAAGAATAAACATGATGGTTTTCTTTAAATATGTCAGGTCATAAAAGGCAGACTGTGGAAATATTCCTGATTGAAGGAAGCTAAAGAGAAATGACAACTATATCTGCATCTGATCCTGGATTGGATGCCGAACCAGAGGGAAGACGTGCTGGGAAGGACGTCACTAGGTTAAATTAACATTCCAGTTTCCTTACATCTATCCTCTGCTTAAATGGGTTCGGCAATTTAAGCTGTTGCAGCAATACATACTTGAGGGAAAGATAAAAACGAGTAGTGTTGCTTTGCCGTTTTCAGTGTTTTCCTCAGTCCAAGTCTAAACTCAACTGTGTTCTGTCCCTCACTGTCAAACTAGTGAAACAAGCTCAGATTGTTAAGCTCTGTTGTGTTCTAACTCCAAATTGAAATGATTCCTTAAAAAAAAGGAAATCAAAGAATGAGTAACTGTAGTCCTTGTCATTTTGGTTGCTGTTTATTTTCTTATCCTTTTTTGCTCCAAGTTACAATTTTTCTTCTTTTTTAAAACAGATCATCAGAAACTGGAAAGGGAAGCTAGGATCTGCCGCCTCCTGAAGCACCCCAATATTGGTAAGGAAATATTTTTAATGTCTTTTAGATGTTAACTTAAAAAATCTAATGTTATTTTTTTCCCACAGTTAGAAATCTGAATATTTAGCTAGAATATTTGCAACAATTAATCAGTTGTTTCCTAGCATTTTATTCTTTAGTTATTTGTTATCTTATGCAATCTTTTTGAAAATTAATAGAAGCATTTGCATTTGAAAAAAGAATTGATGTGTTTTCTGCTATGCTAAAAGTTTAGTGCACACCAACCAGTGGGAAAAACTGAATATAATTTAAATAATTTAAAAAATAAATTCTTGATTGTCTTGTATTAACCTTATTTTAAATACATGTTTGGAATCTGCTGCATGGACTAATTTTATGTCCCTCCATTGACTCCAACATAAAATGAAAATGATAATCCTTTACCCAATTTGTAGAGCAGTTGTGAAGGTAAAAAAATGAGACCTAAAAATTCTTTTGAAAATACCTTTTTCCAGAGGTAGCAGTTCTCTGTATACTAACACTTTAAAAAGACTACATGGTATTAATAATTGAAGGCATTATTTGTTTGAAGGATTGCTCAGCTGGTGTTGATAAGGTATGGAGAGGCATCCTTATGCCATAATTTTAATCAGCTAAGTTACTTGTCATCCATACCATAAAAGTTGATTCTATTCTAGAAACTAGAGAAATTACTTTAGAAGATGATCCATCTTGAATTATAAAATAATATGCTAGTTTTAAAAATAAAACAAAAGCTGATGAATATAAGAAAAATCGAGGGAAGAAACAAAGCAAAAATAACATTTATCTACAAAATAATTGCAACTATGGTCACAGAACTTAGTTTCACTTATTTTGAAAAAATGTTCCGGTCCTAGCTTTGTCAGTCTTGTCAACCCACATATTTTTGAAGTCAGGACAAGCAGTGATACTGAATAGTTTTCCAAATTGTTCACTGAGGCTTATGGTCCTTTTGTTTTGATGTGAAAGACTGCTCTAGGCCTGTCCTGCCTGCACATGCGCAGCGCTCTTCATTTCGTGGGTGCGTGGCTGCGTTCTTCAGTGAGTTGATAGATACTTCCAAGCAGATCTGAGCTACCACAAACTAACAGCTGTTGGAAAGAGAATCTCAGTCAGGAGAGAGAACAGAACAACTCTGCAATGTAAATCTACAAGTATTTTACTCTGAAAGAAGTCTCTGGCGTTTCTTGTAGGCTGTATTATTTTCCCACGGCCTCTTTAACAAAGTAGCACAGACTGGGTGGTTTAAACAGAGGTTTTATTTTCTCTCAGTTCTGGAAACAGGTAAGTCTAAAATCAAAGTGTTGGCAAGTCGCTTGCCAACCTCTCCTGGCTGGTAGGTGGCAATCTTCTCCCTGTGTCTTCCCCTAACCTTCTCTCTGCATGCTGTCTGCATTGTAATTTTTATAATGGCACCAGTTCTGTGCAGTTAGGGTCTACACAAATGACCTCTTTTTAGCTTAGTGACCCTTGAAAAGCCCCTATCTACAGAGTCACATTCTGTGCTCCTGGTGGTTAGGACTGCCAATGAATTTTGGAGAAACCCAATTCAGCCCAACTTTATGTAAAGAGAAATTAGACAGTATGACCTGCCATGGTTAAAAAAAACTTTTTCTTGCTCAGATTTCAGACAAAGTTAAATCTCTGCTTCGTGAACTTGCAATTCTTTGAGGGAAAGTTGTTTTTATTTGTTTTGAATCCGGGCCCTTCTAGGAAACTCAATTTTATTAGAAGTTTCTATTGCTCTTAGGACTACATTTCTAGTTGGTATAATTTAGTAGGTTATGTTTTGAGTCTGGGAACACTATTACCATTAATTTATGTGGAAAAAATTTGGGAACACTCAAAAATTTTCCACATAAGTTAATGAGTAAATCAGAGATGAGTGAAACTTCCAAGATACAATCTCAAAAATCTCAGCAGTGGCAAATTCACCTCTCTCATCCATTCACTCAACGAGTTCTTCAACACTACAGCAGGAACACAATAAACAGATATTCTGCCCTCATGGAGCTTGCATTTTGGGGGTAATGAACAATAAGCAAAGACTGGGGCGTTAGATTGTGATGGTGACTGAGAAAAAAAAAACAACAGAGAAAGGAAATTGGGAATGTTGAGGGATTTCTGTGGTAAACAGTTGATCATTTGGACTTCGTGGAGAATGAAATTTGAGTCGGGATGTAAAACCAGGAGGAAGCAATCATTAGGCTCCCGGGAAAGAGCACCGCAGGCTGAGACAGCGAGAACCACGTCAGGCAGGATCCGGGGCTGTGGGTTCAACAGAACATCTTTTCGAATTGGAGGAATGAGATGTTATTTTAATTAATGGATCTTCACGTCATGTGATCTGACACTGTCGGATTTACTTTGGTAAAGAAAAGTGATTCAACAACAACAGTTCGGGCTGTCGTAGAAGAGCAAACTTCTCTTTGAGAAGAGGGAAGAACTTCTGGATTTGTTGTATTTATTGCTGCCTTGTGAAAATCTCATGTGTGCTAACTTTCAGCATTCTTTTGCGTGTGCTTTCTCATAACCCTTTAGAGAAGTGATTAGAACATAATTTATAACCATCTTAGTTAACAACAGCTATGGAGTGTGCAGCCATTGACAAGGCATGTTCTAGACGTGGCACTCACCTGGCACTCTGCACCCTGGTGGAAGCAGAAAGGCCAGAAACAAGCAGCACATTCATGTCCCAGAGGTGAGTTCTACACAGAGTTAGAGTAGGGTGACTGAGCTGAGGGAAGTGGGTAG
Source organism: Solenodon paradoxus (assembly GCA_004363575.1). Lineage (NCBI taxonomy): Eukaryota > Metazoa > Chordata > Mammalia > Eulipotyphla > Solenodontidae > Solenodon > Solenodon paradoxus. Next base: position 534,193 of record RJWH01000838.1, read on the forward strand.
CTGCTGTCAGAGGGACACAGAATCAGACACTAATTAAACACAGATTCTCTACAACATGAATGCAATGGGGGAGAAAACTGAGCTCAACTCCATATACAGAAAATAAGTAAAAAGAGTAAGGAGACTAGGAGCAGGCAAAACATTGATTCATTCCAAATTGTATGAACGTGAAGAGAATGGAACCCAGGAAGGAAAGGAGGAAATGTTAAGACTTTGATCTCTGTCACTGATGTCTCAGTGAGAAGACACCCACTCTGTCCTTTATGTGTGAGGACGTCTGTCTTTGAGACACTTAATAGTTGGAGGGATGATGCATTTGGTGCTGGGCTGTCCTGTTCTGCACAGACCTGAGTGTAAACTTTGTGTTGACTTTAGGAAGAAGCAGTAGGGCCGTTTTTCCAAAGTTTGAAGAAACATTTGTATTCATGGAACGTCACCACCACCTGTGCAAAACTTAGCCTTTGCTGACATGGCTGATGAACCCCAGTAGCCAGAGAGTCCAGGAACAGGCTATATGACCTTCGATATTCTAGTCTGGGGTGCACACTGGTGGAGCAGTGGTTAGGTCGATCGCCTCCAAAGATGCAGCTCACATACCCCTGGGTTTGAGTCCTGGATCTGTGGGGGGAAACGATCAGTGTGAACAACTAAGTACAAATAAAATAAAGATGCTTCTTCCTCCTTTTCCTGCCTGTCTGCTTTCATTCTTGCCTATATACCTTTCCTTAAAAAGAGAAAAGTCTGGTCTGGACCCCTAGTACAGTGAGCTGACAGGAAATCACAGAATCATGTCTCAGTGACTACCTTCTTCCTAGAACTGCCCCAGCACATAACCACACCCACTCCCATTATTATAAGGTGTAAGAAAGACAGTATCCATGGAAGATTCCACAGACATGGTGAGCCATACTCGAGTCTGCTTCTGACTCTGTCATCTCTGGGGCTGCGGAAGCATGCACACTCCATTGGTTTGCTGGCTTCTATTTATTTCTTGGTGAGACAGAAAAGATTTGCCATTGTATTCCCTTTGAGGATTATTAAAAGGATTAGATAATACATTTGAGCATTTTGAAGAGTTAATAAACTTTGGAAGACATTCAATATAGATAAAAACAGTTGAGTGAATTATTATTATGAGCACCACTTACCAAGTACTACCAATTTCATTTCTTAAAGTTTAGTGGTTTCTTCCTGAGGGATAAATATTTAATATTAGAAAACATAGTTCAGAAACTTACATGCTATATAGAGAGAATATACACCACATGTATGATATATAACATATATAACCAGAATTTTAGTATTGCAAGAACAGATATTATAGATTATCTGCTGGTCTTTTTCTTTTAATAATTTAAGAAACTAAAACTTTCTGAATCTATATGTCTTTTCCATAGTCAGCATTCTTTAACAACGTTGCCAAGTCTGAATTCCTGATGCCCTCTCTACAAAGGGATACTGATGTTTAGGGAACATCACTTGCAAGAAGATGGAAAAGGCATTGAGATTCATATTCCTCTTCAAGTAGAATTGTGAAGTTCTTACTTCAAATTAATCCTCATATTAGATAAAATCAAGTTAAGCTTCTAATACTAATGAAAGAAAACTTGGTAGGTTTTGAAGAGCAGAAGTAATATGTGACATACATATATATTAAGCCTGATATGGAATCATTTGTTCTACTTGAGCAGGATTTATAGAGTGGCTTATATAATAATGCATGGATCACATGTGTGAGTAGTTCCTCATGCCTGTGAGTGATGATGGCTTCTAGGACTTATATAATCTCCCTTTCTAAAAGGCAAAACTGGAAAAGACCTTTGGAATTTAAGCCCAACCTAGATCCTGCAGCTAGAGATTGGAAGTTTCAGCAGGAAATTAAGGTCACACACAGGTCTCCAAAGAGATGAAAAATGCACTTCTACCTCATCTTTCATGTTGTGTCGCTTGTTTTTCCTGAGCTTTTAGGCATGTTATCATACTGCAAAGTCACATTTGAGCCTCAATCTTAGATCTTTCTAATCTTTGCAACAAATATCTTGGGTCAAATATCCTCATTTTCACAGGATAGTTTGAAGTCATTTTTTTATTGTTGTTTTAAATAAAAATTTACATTTTTGTTCTACACTGCATGCAGCCATCTTCCAGGTTCCTCAGTACATATGAAGAACCAATCCAGTTCCATTGCGTATGCTGAAACCCAGATATTCCTGGGCGTTCATTGTCAAGTGATTAAATTGCCAAGTGTGTCTGTTGCTGTGCTATTTGGATTTTGAGCCTTTGGAAGGAGATGGTGCCTTGGGCAAGGAGAACAGAGTTAGTAGACAGTAAATGTTAATTGGTGTGCTGAGAAAACACAGTTAATGGGTTTTGAATGGCAGTCAAACGTCTTTTTCAGTGGTGTGAGAGATTCAACATTCTGAGAAGACTGATATTACAGTTTTTTTCTCTGTGCCCTCCCTGATTACTGGCAGTTCTGTCCAGTATTCATAATAGTCTGTAACTGCACAAGAATAAGTGCTTTTTATTGCTATACAACTTTCTCTTGATAAACGGTAATTGACCACTACTCAGTAGTTAAAAAAAAAAAAAGTACTCAATTTGTTTACTTTTCATTTGATTAAATCTCACCTTTTTTATCTTGGTTATTTGATGTGAAGGCTAAATTACTTTTATATATTGTACTGTCTGCAGAATTGATTATCCTCTTTTAACAAATGTGAGAAGAAACAGCAGAGATTTTTTTTTCTCTCCCAGAAAATACAGTGAAAAATTCTTATTATCTACACAAGCCTTTTCTGTTTACTTTTATCCATTCAATATGGTGCTTGTGATGTACCTTTTATAATTCATGGTTGAAAGTTAAATTTACCATATTCTTAGGTAAACAACTGACTTAATAGAAAGATAAAATATGAGAGTAAAATTATAGATTCAAGACACTTTTAAATTCCTTTTTAATTGGTGAATTTGAATCTGAGTTCATGTCACTGGTTCCTTTATCAATTATTTTTCATGTGTCAGTGAAAAAGCCACTTCCATGATCTGTTTTGGTAGTTACCTTATCTATGACACTGTAGAGAAATAGGTTTCCTCTGTTACAAATGAAGAACAATTTGAGTTAGTCTTACTGGTTAGTACATTTTGATCTGTTGGTGCTTAATACTTACTCAGATACATCTCTGGCTTGTTCTACTAAGCCTATTTTATTCCTGTCTTCTCCTGTCTTTAGCTAAGCTTCAGAGTAGGATCCTGTAGGAGAATTGGAAGTTGATAATGATTCTTTGGGCTCAGAATTATGTCTGAGATGGAAACTTAATAGGAAAACAATTCCATAGATTACCAGCACCTTTTTGGTGTTTTGGTTTTATCATGACCTGAGTAGTACAGAATCTTCTTTGTACTCCCTCACCTCACCTTGGGTAAGAACAGCTCCTCGAATCAGGAAGCTCTGAAGAGAGCTAGCAACCTTTATTCACTTAAAAATCATTGCTCCTTCTCCTTTTTTCTTTTATATAAAAATAGTTAAAAATAAATCTACAATCAGTATATTGTATTAAGATTTGAAGATGGTCTGCAGTCTCAGTAATGTTAACAAAATCTTACCACGTATTTTTCAGCCATTTTATTGAAAAATATTTTCTAAGTTATCACTTAAGTAAAATGTGAAAAAGTATCTTAAGGAAAGAATTCAAGTCATATTACTGGATATATCTACTGCCTTCTTTTAATACAGGCCGCTAACCCTTTAAAGTAAATCAACAAAACAAATACATAAAACAATCTGACATACTCATTACTCCATGGTCAATCTTCAGTGAACATATTTGACCCTGTATTAATTATTAATTTTTTGCTCTCCTCTCTTACTGATCTTGGAAAATGACTGAAATATTTGTCAACAATGAAGGTGAAGGAAACAAACCAAAATCGAGTGGAATTCCAGTGAACTTTGTCACTAGAATTAATAACAAAACTGTTAACTGTGTTGTCAGCCACTGGTTAAGTGCTTTCCAGGCATTTTGTCTTTTAATTCTCAAAACAAGTGCCTTCATGTCTCCATTTTGCAGAGGAGTCCAAAGCCTCGAGAGTTACACAGTCCGCCAAGGTCAGACAGGGAGTAGCGCAGAGCTGGACGAGACCCACACACTCTGGTTTCACAGTCCATGCTCTTCCATGGACATTATGTTGTCCTGGTTGCTAGGTAACTGGATTAGTCACCCTGTTTTTAATATGTAGAGAAAAGGATCTCAAAATTTATCAAGATTGGTTAAAATAGCAGTAGAACCAGAGCCTTTCCTAGATACTGTACAACATTGTTATTTAGTCCTTAGTTCAAGGGGAGAAATCACATGAGGTTATTGAAATACTGATGGCATGCACAGATGTTATAAAACTATCTTCTACATATAAACTATTATAACTCTATGTACTATTCATCTTGATGACAACTTTTAGTATATTAGTAAAAAATCTTTTCAGTAGTCACATTCGACCCTAAATTATCTACTCATAAGGTGGGACAGCCTTTTACTCTCTTCTCTTATTGATCTTGGAAACTGAGTTTAATATTTGTCAGAAAATGTTGAAGGTGAAGGAAACAAATCAAGAACAGTAATTAATGTGATGTGTTACATGACAAAATAAATTTTAAAATCTATTATTTAAATTGCAGAAAAAGAATCAGGACAGGATACATATAGGAAGATGAATTCTAAGATCATAGGAGCCCTCACGTTGGATGTTTTTGTATTTCAATAACCATTGCTTATAATTTATTTTAATTAGCACATACACAGGGATATCAATTTTGAATTTTGAGGTAACTTACTAGAACTTACAAGTATAACATGTTTTTCTAGCACTTCATAATGCTAACTGTGGTTTAATTTGGTAGAAAAGTTGTCACTAGAAAAAGTAGTTCTGTCATGTCATTTATAAATCGGAAGTAGGAATTCATTTTTGTTTTAAATGTTCCACAGGCAAAAATGTTTTCTCTTTAAATGTGATATATAGGGCGTCTACTTAACAAAGCAGCCCCAACTCTAATGAACTTGCATGGATTAATGAGTATGTCAGATAGTTTTACGTATTCATTTTGTTGGTTATTCACTTTAAAGGGTTAGTGTCCTGTGTTAATAGACGGCAATAGCTATATCCTATAATATGACTTGAATTCTTTCTTTAATATACTTTTTCACACTTTGTACTTAAGATAACTTATAAAATATTTTCTGTAAAGTGGCAGAAAAATACTTGGTAAGAATCTGTCAATACTATTAGGTTCAGTTGTTTTTAGAGTTTGTTGTTGAAAGATTACATTCAGTGTTTAGTAAGGACATTATTATGTGTTTTAGTCAAAGCCTTAGAACAAGAAGAAAAAATTCTGTAGCCTACAAAATAACCACTCAAGAAGATGGCAGTAATTTTAGGAGTCCATTATTTTGAGTATAGAAAATCAACTCTTTCATTTGTTTTATTCAAGAAATGAATGATTTTGCTTACAAATATTTAATGGGAGCCATCCCTCTGTAGGGATATCCATAATCCAGCTCCTCTGATATAAATACTTAGATAAGTTTGTGTTGGATAAATTTTTAAAAACAGCGCTGTTACAGTTAAAATACTGCAGGAAGCATGAGACTGAATTCTTGACCACAAGGAGGTCACAGTTTAGGAGGGCAGAGAGATATATATGTAACTAAAATATAAGTATTTTAATGTCATAAAGCTCTTACTGATGTCCCATGAGCATGAAGGAAAAAGCTGAGGCTTCTGAGATACATTGGATAATGAACAGAATTGTTCAGCAAAGAAGTAGGGACTAGACTGAATAGCATTCTAGAAATACAAAACAACAGGAAAAGATAGGGGAAATGTCCTTGTCACACTAGACGAATGATAGAAAATCTGGAACGACTGACGCATAACATGTGTGCTGGTTGTAAAGTGTGATCAGAAATAATAGTAGAGTCTTAACTTTCCATACCAAGGAGTTTGATCGGTCATTAGTAGAAAATGGGGAATTATTAAAGATCTGTTTGACTCGTGATTATGTCAAGTTCTCTGAAGGATAAATTTGGTCATAATATACAGAATTGTTTAGAGTCGGGAAAAATTGTCATTGAAAGAGCATTTGAAATTTGAAAGTCTTTTAAGTGAATTTAGATGGAAAATATGAGGACTTCTTGATTCAAGTTTCTGGGAGAGGGGATAGCAAGCAAGAATGGCAGGAATGTTGGGAAGGTAGAATCAAGGGATCTTGGGCAAGAGTTAAATTGTGGTCAGTGGGATAGAGGGAGGTAAATTATTTTTTAAGATAGGAAAATATCTATTTGTGGGAGACATGGAAACCCAGATCATTCACTTTCAGCCTGTAGCTGTAATCCTCACTGGAGTTGCACCTTCTTCTCAAGATGGAAGGGGATGGCAGTCTGTGATCTTCCCGCCTAGAGTTGAATGTAGCTAGGAGATTTTGGATCTTGATTTTTATGGAAGTCAAGATAGTCAGACTGGGTTCTCAAAGTATCTTTTGAACAAGCAAGATAGTCACTTCCCCAACTCTGTCGCCCAACTCGAGCTCACCATTTCTAGATTGTTCAAGCCCCCAGGTTACATCAACTAGAGTAAGGTTCACTTTGCACTAGTTCCTCTTGCTTCACCCAGACGCGTAATCATTTGTTGACCCAGTAGCTTTAATCACATTAATTTGGATCTATCTTATTTGACTTACCTATGGGACACCACATATGGTTCTAGAGAGCGTGATGTGTATTTCGGAGGCGTTGGCATGTAGAGGATAGTGAGAGTGGATGCATGCTCCCAGTGCCTGAGGATTACAGTGAGGGACAAAGAGATGATGACAAATGCCTACTTGTAAAGTGCATGGCACCATTTTTTAAGAGCAATAATAGTAATTTTTTTAGATTTTATTTTGAAGGTACTCTAAAGCAAACATATGTACATATTTATAAAATAACTAGTTTTATTTTAACTGAAAGAAAATTTTATTGGGACAAATGTTTCGAATTTTACAAAAAAAGCAGTATTGGCTTCTTCTCATTTTCAGCAATAATAGTTCAAATGTGTTGACTTTCCATAGACTTACATCAGTTTTCACTCTTAACACTGTAAGGAAAATACCATCTACATGTTTTATTAATAGACCCAATTTTGTTGGAATGATAATCAAGTTACTATCTCGAAGGTCATGTTTTTTCTTGTGTCAGTTGCTATCACCCAAATGATTTCTCATTTTAAAAACTGGTAGTGCAAAGAAATATTTAAGCGTGTTTGTTACCGAGAAGAACTCTCATAAAATATGGCTTTCATATGTCATCTTCCTGTGTGTAGACTCCTCCAGTGACCTTTCTTTTGTGATATCCCTGATATAAATCTGCCCTTCAAAATTAATTACATTTTTTGATCACTTTCTAAGAATATATTCATAATATGGACAAGAGAAATGAGAGAAGACTGTTTCCCCACTAGAAAGTCAAATCATTTTTTATTTAAAGTAGGATTTCAACCTGTGGCTTTTTTCCCTTCAATCTCTCCTTTGGGGGACATGTGGCAGTTTTTGATTTCGTTGTCACAGGTGGGACTACCTCTGGTATCAACTAGGTGGAGGCCAAAGTTCGCACTAAACCTTCTAACGATGACTAGACAGCTTTTCACAAACGCTGAGATTGAGAAACCTGGATTTAAGGTACTAGGGACAAAGAACAAGAAGGCAGCCTCACCTGGTTCAGCTCTGGACCCATGTCATTTTCTAATATGCAACAGAGTGTCCCCTTTGTTGAAAGACAGGTGGGTAACGGTTCTTGCCTAGAATATCCTGTGAACAGTGTTTCTAAAATATTCCCTTTTAACAAAAATATAGAAAACCCAAGAACTAGTTTCATTTTCCACCATCCATAAGACAAAGTCACAGATTAGAATTTCAGGATTTCCTAAATTACTCTAGAAGACTGTTTATATAATGCTATTTTCATTTAAAACTTGGTAAAATATTTCAGTTGATAAGAAGTAAAATGAGACTATCTCATTTTACTGATGGAGCCAAAAGAGAAGAAATTCCCTAAGGAAATAATGTTATTTTGGTGGAGAATCATTTAGAACAGTGATTGTTACCCCTTTTGTCTTTTGTACCTCATTAGGATAAACTTTTATATATTCTCAAAAAAATCGCATACTGGCATCATGTGGTGTGGAGTACTTCAAGACCAACAGAACCCCTAAATGGAACTTGATACCATAGGTTGATTTCCTGTTAACAGTTGATTTTGAAGTGGTGGTCGCAGCAGGCTCTCTGACTGTGATACCCGTTAGTCGTAATGGTCTTACCTGATTCACATAAAAGCTTGGCAGGGCTCTGTCCATTTCGGCTTCCGTCTAAGGATGCACTTTGGGGTGAGACTCAAGCCTGATGACGGAAGGGAGAAGAGAGACCGCCCAGGTCACGGGGAGTGGGCCCTGCCCCTGCAGGGACCAGCTAAACCTGTTATTTGTGCTTATTTTACCGCTGGATGACTGATGCTTCTCCCAAGCTTTATAAGAAAATGAGCAATGTTAGCTTTTTTATTTATACCTAGTGAAGAAAATAAGCTGCTTGGAAACACTTTAGAAGTATGGAGTGAAGGGGAAGCAGAGAGCCAGCTCTGGAAGCAGCAGCTGGCCCACCGTCCACCAGGGCGGACCCAGGCCGGCTCCGTGCTTCCCAGTCCGTGCCTCAAAGCACTTTTGCTTGGGAAAACTTGGCAAGCCCGTTCCCTTACTTCACGCACTAAAAGACAATGACAGCTATTTAAACCGAGTAGAATAATTCGCATTCTAACTAATTGGGGCAGATCATCCCCCCGCCCTTAGTCAATCAGTGATACCTTGCTATGATGTAACAGTTGCAAAACATCTCCCTATAAAATGGAGAAATGATGTAATTCTCTCCGGAATTTTTTCCAGAAACTAGAAAATATTTTTGAGACAGCGAATGGAGAGGTTATATTGCAGCTTTGTTTTCTTCATCTGGGATTATCTTACCGTTTCATAGTGCAGAGGCAGAGTGGGGCTGAACGCGGACAGGATGAGTCTGCTGCTGTGGGCCTGAACCTCACTCTGCTCAGAAACTGCTGAGTGAGGCCCCGCTTCAGTCAGGACAGCCCTAGAGTTCTCACAAGGGACCTCACAGGGCTCATCGCCCCTTTACTTTCTGCTGGTAGCTCCACTTCTCTCCTCCCTTGCCGGCTCTGCTCTGGCCCCTCGTCCCGGGGGCGCTGCTCCTGGCCCAGCCGGCAGCTGCCTCCATCACCTCAGCCTGAGGCCTCCCTGGCGCCTGTGCAGAGATCAGCCTCCTTCCCCTGGTCCACCCTGGTGCTCCTTACCTTCCCTACTTGCTTTGATTTTTTTTCTCTCTAGAACTTACCATGATACCATATATTGATCTGTTTTATGTCCTACTCCCTGGCACGTAAAATCCATGAAGGCAGGGATTTTGCTGAACTGTTGTAACGTTGTAATCCTCCGAGAACAGCCTGGCAGAAAGCTGGCGCTCAGTAAATATTGCAGGAATTGAGCTATGCGTAGGCGCATATGCTTTCTTCAAGTTTAGATCCTCTACAAAGGGAAGGCCACCTCCATCAAAATAATAATATGCATGGCGGTTAAGGGGGTTTTGCTCTAGCACAACATTCACCACAGGCCTTTGGTTTCCTTCTGGCTCGGGAGTATCAGTGACCCACGGCACGGCCACACCTGCACAGACTAGAAAGCCCGGAGCAAACGGGCGGCTTCACCTCATCAGCACACCCTGTGAGCCACTTCCCTTGTTCTCCAGCTCTTCCTGAACAGCCCCTACGGCTTCCAGTGACATTTCCACCTCTCTGGCCAGAACCTGGCCCGCACCCCTCCTGGGGATCTTTGATGCATTTCCCTGGCACCTTGGAGGATTTGAGGCATTTTTGTCCAGAGCATCAGGGCCTCCCTGTCTGTCTTGGCTGATAGACACTTAAACTGCTGGCTGCTTCCCCACCTTCCCGTGGAGCATTCCAGCAACCCTGCAGGAAGGAGCTGTGCCTGCAGTAAATGCCACCAGGTCCGCCTGGTCAGATCACCTACTGATCTGGTGGCTGAGCCTCGTGTGTAGTGTACAGCATTGTCCTTTCATTCGACTGCTTCACTCTTCAAGCTTTCAGATGAAATCGTCAAACCACTGAGAAGGAAAGAAGGCTGATTGTCGCTCTCACTCTTCTTCAGGCTTGTCCTGTTCTCCCGGATTCCTTTAAAGGTCCCTGGGAGCCTGTTCTGGGGCGGGATTGGCCAGCTTCTTCTGTAAAGCCCCCAGCAGAGGCATGTTGGGCCCCACTGGCCATAGCTTCTATCCCAAATACTTTTCTTGGCCATTGCAGCCTCAGACACGTCACAGGACCAGGCATGGCTGTGTCCCAGTAAAACTTTACTGACACACTGAAATCTGAATTTTGTTTAATCTTTATGCATCTTAAAAGATTCTTTTGATTTTTTTCTGCCACTTCAAAATGTGTAAAAACCATTCTGCTGAAATCTCCATTAAGTTTTATTTTCAAGGTCGGAGAAACAGCTTCGTCTTTGTCTTCTGCACCCCTTATATAGTCTCCATCTCTGGGGAGAGAAGCTAAATTGTTGGGGTACACTGATGTGTGGCTTTCTGCTACTGGGAAATGGTGCCCTTTCTGCTCCAGTTGCAGGCTTCGCTTGGTTGCAGGTTCCAGCTTGAATGTGACATGGAAAGCCTGAACCCCATTGCTCAGTTCCATTTCTGTCCAGCTCTTGGTCTTGCTGTGACCTGTGTGCCTGGTTGCTGTGACTGAATTTCTTCCCTTGGATGGGCTTCTTTTTCTTTTGTTATCAAGGAGACATGCGGGTAGGAATGAAGGTGAATATCAGCAGGAAGAGAGAGAAGAAAGAAGCACTTTTTATTTATTTCGTTCAGTTGGTGCATCTTGGTTGTTCCCACCAGACCTCGGGCGTGAACCTGGGTCCTTGGGTTGTATGTGGACTGCGCCCTACCACTGCTCCACCAGGGTGCTCACCTCTCTCTGCCTCATCAGCCAAGGTGTCAGCTATGAATGTTGGACTTGGTTTAAAACTTGAAGCAATGCCATGCAAAGCTTACCTGTATCCTTTTGTTTTTAACTTGAAAATTTATGATCTGAACAGATTACTCTGATGCTGCGCATATGTGCTATTTCTAAAATAATACTGACCCTGAGCTTTCCTTGTACCTTTAAATTTTTGGCTTATCCCTCAACCTAGGCAGTTTTGTCGTCTTTGGGGAGATTTGTTGCTCTGTAACTCTTGAGTCTTACAGAAAGTTTCTTTCCTATTTATTCCGTGATAGTTGAGGTCTTTTTCTTTTTGAGCCTAGTCCTTCCCCTGCCCTTCCCGAAACACCCGACATCTGGTGAAGTGGAAAGTAGAATGCCCTCAGCTAAGAGCTTGTCTTTCTTAATGACACAAAACCATGTCATAATAATTGCTGGCAACAGGAATGCTCTGATGTTGATGTCATAGAGGATGTACACGACCCTAAAGAAGAATGTATTCCATTCGTTTTTATTTGCAAAGATCTCCAGAGGAAAGTCCCTCTGTCCTAAGAGCAGTTGGTACTTGGGAAGTCACCTGCATCCCCGGAAGAACCCTGCCCACTGTCATCAGAGCAGGGCAGCATCGTGTGAGTCGCATAGCCCTCAAATACCAGTCTGCATATGTTGACCTTTCAGATCTAACAGAAGTTTCCTCTCCTGAAAGACATAAGTAACCTGCTTCTGGGCTCAGAGCAGTCGGTCAGGCTCTCAAGATGGGGACCGGAAGGAAAGACTGGCGGCTTCCACGAAGGGAGGGAGAGACGGCCCCATCTGACACTCGTATGTAGATGTGAACAGTGAGCTGCCAGCCACCATTCAGTTCTTGCTTTGTGCCGACAGCTTGTCAGAAGTGTCTGGGCTCCAAAGGCCATTAATGTAGTGCCAGGCCCTCTCCCACCACCGCTGATGGTACAGCTGACGGAGCGCGTGCGTTCCGACTCGCTCTTCCTGGGCCCGCATCACCTGTCCGACACACTTGACAAGTCCGGGCTTCTGAGCCTGTGGGTGTGGCTTTGGAGGTAGCTCTCCCGTGACCTGAAGCTGTGAGAGCGGCCCCCATCCTCCCGACTCCACACTCGTGTCCTGTCCTTGCTCCGTCTTCTACACTGTTCGCCTCTGATGGGCCCGGAAGATTCCGTTATCCTTTCTATGGAAGCATCGCGTGCTTTAGTTTGGAATAGAGCCGGAAGAGATGTAACTGATCTTCTGACAAAGGTTTTTCACTTTGTGGATATATTTGACTTTGGGTGAATTTCTAATCCTTGATAAATATAACTCTGAGTTAATGTCTGAGATGTGCAGCTATTATTTTATGTAATTTGGTTGTAGATCTTTCAGTGATCTTGAATGACTACTCAGTGTTCTCTTGTTCTCAGTTTTAATTTGTAGCTTATTTCACAGATATATTTGCATTGTGAAAATTGAGAATTTTAATGATCACTATGAATGAATTATGACTTAGCCTGACACAACATCGTATCATGATTTTATTAAGTTGTCATCAGCAAATTCACTGCCTTCATATATTTCTACCTTTAAAAGAAAACTTTGACAATATTTTTTAAGATAATGTTCTTTTTTCAAAAGAGCATTTTCAAAGGATGTGTTTTGATGTCACATGATAGTCGAATGGTCTCACATTTAAGAGTGACCAGGCTGCTTTAGGATCTGATAGGTTAGAAGTTCTGAGGGAAGAACTGAAGAGATCATCAATGGAAAATATGAATTCCTAAAACTGATACTTTATTAAACTGACTTTCTCAATCTGTGTCAGCCCGTAGCAAGATCTTCAGTGCTGCTCTGGGTTTAGTCCCACCTAATGCACCATCCTTTCCATCAGCAATCAAGAGACATCTGTCCTCTAGTTGTTTCTGGAGTGATGAGCTCTTCAGTGCCCTGTGGTAGAGAGAACCTGCCAAGACTCTGTGTCCAGCCATCTCTTGAGACAGTGTTAGAGAGAGAGGGTGGTTCATGGCATCTTTATGGAAAAGAAAGGGAACCTTCAGACTAGACAAAGAGCCTTGGCAAAAAAGGAGAGGAAAGATAAATAGCTTCAGTGCCCCTGCCCTGTCTGACAGAGAGAGATTCTGGGCATTCTACTCGGGCTCCCTTCTAAGTGCATACTTTGACTTTTGACTTTGGAATTTATACAACCCTAGAAAGTACTAGTTCTGGAAACCTCTCTGCATCCCTCCTCCTCCCATCCTACTGTAAGATTATGGCTTCCTTGACATAAAAGTAACTCAGTAGAACTCATCTTGAATGGGAGTCCTCATGAAACATTCAAGTACTCAAAATTGTTTTTTCATGTTTTGAAACATAGCGTAATCAAGGGTGAATGGGTCTTCCAGGGGGTAGTTCTGAAACATTCGTGAGAGACTGTGTGTGTGTGTGTGTGTGTGTGTGTGTCAGTGTGAGAGAGTGCATTAGTGTGGTGTGTATGTGATTCTTTGGATAAAATCCCACATTTTTGCCCTTCAATACCATAGATAACTCAGGGTGGGCTCTAGAAATCTGCCATATATTCTATTTGTTTGCTTTTTTGTTTGTTTGTTTAAGTTACACACCCTGGGTGATTCAGACATAGAAGTTCAAGAACCACAATTTACAGAGACATTGTTCTGGAGATGATATTATAATGAGCTCCATCCCCAGTAAAGCTTTGGGCCAGGCTGTTTGGTTCCACTCCAGAGACCACTGGGTTTCCCTGTCTTCTCCATCTTTCTCAGAGTAGGACTAGAGAATGAAATCTGTAGAGAGATTCTTAGGCAGAAAACCTGAAACCTCTGTCTAAACCCTTACCATAATTATCTTTACTTAATTTTCCCAACATTTTCTCTGCAGGTATTAATATTATCTCCATTTCCCTAGTCACTCTAGTAAATGTTGAGCACACCTGCTCTGAGCCCTGCACGGATGAGGAAACTGAGTCTCAGAGAGATGAATTAATTTGCCTGCAGCTTCTTAGTTTATGAAGGGTGGGACCAGGATTCAAATATATGTGTTTGCTTCCAAAGTTCATGTTCCTACTCCCCCAGCCTTCTGCTCTTCACTTCCTCCTCCGCTCAGAGGTGTGAGAAGACCAGGCAGATGCGTCACCTGCTGTTTAAAGAAAGCACTGCATTGTGAGCAGCAGGGGACTTGGTAGGGGACTTCCTACTCGTGTTCCCAGAAGTTAGAGCATTTGCACATGAAAATAGTCAACAGAGCAAAGGAGCTTGCAATTAAATGCCCAAATGAGATCCTTGGAGAAGAGAGAGGCTGGTACTGACTGCACAATGGTTTAGGCCGGATATTGGACTGATTTGAATATCTGCAAGGACAGCTTTAGGGAGGAGGGAACACTTGCTGCAAATCTTGGAGTTGACATGAGTCATTTCTGGGCCTCCTGCTAGGTAATCATCTTTCTGTTTTAAAAGGGATGAACACAGTCAGGCAGGTACTTCCCCCTCATTCCTCTCTCATGAACACTTTTGACAAGGAAACTGTATGCACTCTCTCAGTCTCTGCAGTGGGTTCCTGGGTTCCAGGGAAGCTGTTTTCATGGTGGCTGCGGGCCCTCCTGACTTCTAAGGGCCCCGGGACATTCTGGGTCCTCGTCTTAACTGATGTCTCTCTGTAGGTGAAACTGTGAGTCACCTGCCTTGGCTCTCATTGCGTGATTGTTTCATCCGATTTAATCTTCCTCTCACAGCTCACTCTCCATCCCCTTCCCGAGTTCCTCCTGCTTTTCCACCTCTCTGAGATCTGTCTCGGGTATCTCATTAACATGCTCTGATTCCCAAACCTATTTCTTAGGGTTCCACATTTCTCTCCAGACAGGGTTGCTACTACAATCTGGAACATTCACTGGAAGGCAGTTTTGGGACCTTAATGTAATACTGTGCCTAAAATGGACTTGGCTTTCCACTCTGGTCCCTATGGGTCCCCACCCGGTCCCCACCCAAACCTGCTCCTCTGCTTCTGTCTCCTGCCTTACCTGACCGCCTGGCTGACGCCAGAAACCTGGTGTCATCCTGACCCCCTCTCTTTCCCATGCCAGCTTAGATAATCACCTAGCAGCTGCAGCTCCTGTTTGTTTTTGGTTTTTTTTTTATTTTTTTTCGGAAAGGTACTGGCAGGCAGGAAGAGAGGGAGGAGGAAGAAGCATTTTATTTTTATTTCATTCATCTTTGTCGTTTCCCCAGGCCTGGGTCTGGAACCCCAGTCCTTAGGATGTGTAACAACTACATCCGGTGACCTTATCTACTAGGCCACCAGGTTGCTCCCTTGTTTTTTAAATCTGTCCCCTTCTCTTCAGCCACATTCTGTAGTCGAAGCTCTAACAAACCTTTTCTCTCCTCAGTGCTTCCCTTGGCTTCTGAGCCTTTCAAACGGCTGATCTGTCTGTCACTCTTCTAAAGTCCGTCTATAGCACCTGTCTTCCTCAGGCTAATTTCTGAAATCCTAACCTTGCAGCATCTTCTACACTTCAGTTCCCTGAATGGTTCTCTACTCTTTAGACATACAACTCGCCCTCACGGTTTCTAACTTTTCCTTCATTTCTTCATTCTTTTCACTTACACTCTTTGGTGAGAAATGCTGTTTTCTTCTCTCTCCCCCTTTGCTGTGATTCTCTCCCCCTTTCTTTAGGCCTCACCTCCGACATCACTGCTCTCCTCCGCGACGCCCGCCCGCAGTTGGCATCCTGGGAACGGCTCTGAGGGCTAAGCCCAGCTGCAGAGCTGCCTTTTGGAACTGCAGGGGCTCGGGTCCACTTCTCCCTGTGTATTCATATTCCCCACACGAAGGGGATCCCGAGACCACTCACAGGCTGTCTTCAGAGAGCAGCACACAAGTTGTCAGGAAAGGAAAGCTAGCATGATCAGTAATGATGTCTGTGCGTTGCTGTCACAATTTACTATGCATTTATGTATGTATATCAATATTAATATGTACTCATTCGGATTCACAGGAAGCTAGGTCATTAGCCACCTGGGAAAGGAGGAATCAAGTAAAACGGTACTTTGACTTCACCTGGGAAGTCATCCCCTTCTGGTGGCTTCTCTCCCTAATGCAGTACTTTGATTAGCCCTGAATTTCTCTAAATCATTCCTTTCCTATAGGCTGGATTAAATTGGAAGCATATTTTGTGGATTTTTGACTAGAACATTCTCTAGACTTGCTTGAAGGGAAGCTGGGTAGGAGCATAGTCCTAATGCATTTGTTTTGCAGGCGCAGGTATTTGCTTCGGATTAAATTCCTGTTTTCTGAAATCCCTCTTTACTGAGGGATTTGCCTCCTACCTCTAACACCAAACCGTTCTCCTAAATGTTCACCTGGCGGAACCGAGAAAACATTGTATTCTGGGCCTGTGAGTACCTAACCTTCCCTGGAGATCCCCTGTGGGGGTCACACGAAGGAAAGGAGAGGACTTGACTTCCCAGCTCGCTCCTCCGTAGGGCACCTTCTGCGGTGTCTTGCAGTATGCAGAGCACTCTTACGTCTTAGCGCCCACCAGCGTCCTCCTGCCCTCGTGACTGGACCTGTTTTCTCTTCTGTTCATTTCCATCGTTTTCATCCTCAGTTTTCCAGCCTGGGCTCCTTTCCAGTTTGCCTGA
>RJWH01000839.1:0-205241 GCA_004363575.1 Solenodon paradoxus
TCACATCATCTTTCTGTTTTTCAGCTTCTCAATCTTTAAATGGCTTAAGAGGAAAGATCAGATGAGAATCAAGATTCTTTCCCAGTTTTCAAAATCCTTGAGTCCAGAAATCCATGGCAAAAGGTAAGATAGCGTTTCATTGCACTTTGAAGTGTGGCAGCCTCCACAACGCAGAGACCAAGACTGGCATCAAAGCCAGGTTTGAGCTGGGCAGAAGCACAGGGCTAGTAGCCTTTTCGGATTTGGGATACTGTTGCTTGCCATGAATTTGCCCCCTTCTGCTAGATTTGGGGTCTTTCTTACACAGCCACTATACTTGGAGAGAATAGACCTGAATTACGCCTCCTCCTCAAAAAAAGGCGGGTATAGATATGCTGGTTTGCAGTGTCTTAAGGCTGTTTGAAAATACTTCTCCCAGGGTCCCAAGCTCAGATGATGTGCGTGCAAGTAGCCGTCTGCGTCTTCAGAAAAATAAACCTATCAAGTTAAACACAGTATCATTGCCTCGATCTAGAAAAACCACTCAATACAATTAAGTACCACGCATATTTATTGGGTACCGACTAACAGCGAGGATTCTGTTAGATTCTGAGCGAACCTAACTTGGGTCCAAATGTCTCTTTCAGGAGCATTTAACTTGCAAGACGGTGCAGAGCTGAGCGAGAAGATAATGCAGACGGAGGGGAACTTGCAGGCAGACAGTGAAGTGCACATGGAAGCATGAGGCCATATGTAAGGAGAAGGGAGTGTTGAGTAGGTACTAAGGGATGGAAAGAATTTCAACAGGTTAATAAGCACAAAAGGGAGCCACATTTTTCATGAATCTGTTCACGGAACGCAACTGAAATAACCGGTGTTCAGAAAGCACGCTACACTCCCCAAATGCAACAGGAAAGGAAAGTGTTCTTTTTGACTAGTGGTTTTGGTCTTTATGCAAGTTCAATACAAAATATTTCTTTTCTTTGATGGAAAGTACGGATAGTGGGAGAATCTAGCCCGACATTCAAGCAGTGGACCGACTGTTCGCCACCTCAAAGCCTTGAGCAGGAGGTTCTGATGGAAGCCTCCTGGCTCTCGGGATCGGTCGGAGAACGCAGGAGCCTTCGGTGTCTCCGCCAGTGGGCTTTGTGCTTTGCTTGTTTTCTGAACAAGGCCTGACTATGAACTTTCCATGAGAAAACTCTCTTCTGAGACATGTTTACCGATTCTGTTGAAGTCTGAATTTCATTTCAGAACTGTCGTCTCCAAGGCTCCGGCACACAAAGGAAGGGGCCCTCCAGATCCCAGAGCTGGCTACAATAACAGCACCGATTTGAGACTGGCCACTGGTCAGGCAATATCAGAATTCCCAGCGCCTTTCCCAGCAGCAGCCTTACGGAAGAAAGGCTGCCCTAGCTGGGCCTTGCCTCACCCCCATTCGATCTTTAACCCTTTCTCTTTGACTGGAAAATATTTCCTATACAATTCCAATGACCCTCCATCAGCAGGCCCCCATCCTACTCTAGCGGGTCACTCTGGAGCTGTGCCAGCTCCCACCCACTTCCTTCCCTAAACAACATGCCAGCTTCTCTGTTCCACGCAGCACAGCAGTTAACCACCACTGGCGAGCCTCACAGCTGAGTAAGAACTCTACCTGGGGTATCTCAATGGCTCCCCATAACTCACCAGAGGCACAGACACTATTGCCATGTACATTTTACAAAAAAGAACAAAAGAAAAAAAAAACCAAATAAAACATAAATAAACTGAACTTGGAAAAGTTAGGTCTCTTTCTGAAAGTTTACTCTCTTCTTTTTAATTTTGTTCTTTTTTTACTTAGGAAGTCGTGTTTCCCCAGTTTCTATACTTCTATTCTCTTTTTTAATTCTTGTTTTCACCACGTCTGTGATTTTATCTATTCCCCAAAACTGAAGAAATAATCATGGGTAAATAATTTCTGAATCCATGTCTCCAACCCTCCCCATGCCTAATATCTTCTGAAATTTGCCAGCTAAGCACAGATTTCCAAGTTTCACACCAATAAATCAGCTAAAAGAATGGTCTTTTCCTTTGGTGATCGGCATGTCCCTCATCCTTCCATTAATCATTCCTGCTTAAGAGTTTCTGCTTCCACTGGCTACATTCCAGAGGCTGTCAGCCAAGGTGGCCAGCCCTGTATGGCTAAAGGGTGAGTCCCCAATCCGACTAGTGCACATTGATCTGACTGACACAGATTCATTCCAGAGACTTCACCCGATCACAGAGAGCCATGCAGTCCTACAGTATAGATTTTATTGCTGCTCTGGTCCATCTTTCTCATATCTCTACTTCACTCTCTCCCGAGTCTGTGGATTCTTCTCTATCTCCACTCAGTCTCACTTAGCCTTCTTAGAGTTGTTCTCTGTTGCTTGCACACAATCAAACACAGACTCCAAAGGACCCTGCCTGCCTCAGACATTACCTGGACCCATCACTTTGTTCACGATTTGGAAAAGCTGACTAGCCAGCTTGGATAACCTCGGGATTGGCATAGGTTTTTGATTGACAGCCCATTTGGGGCACAGACAATGAAGAAGGGGCATTTACAAATCAATTGGAAGAAAAAACAACAACAAAAAAACAATTGGTACAATAATACCCTGACAATCTCACTAAGCAGAAACTTTCTACCCCCATTGCTTTTAACCCCATTAATGGTTCTTCAGTTGCTGTAGAGATGTTTCAGACTTCAGGGCACTTCTCCTGTCTCCTTTGTACGTTGTCCGCAGGTGGAGCGTCCTACTCATCTGGGGCTCCCCAGCCACCATCACAGTCCTGGAATGGTGCTTGGTAGACATGCTGGACTGAATTTCATACAAATCACTCAAGCATTGTTGGAGGTAACTGAGCAGAGGATGAGCGGACTGGTGCAGTCTCCACTCTGGCCTCGTTCATGATACCTCTTACCATGGTGCTCAGCTCAGGTGGCTGGGAATCCACCCTGTTCAGGCCCGGCAGAGGCAGACACAGTCTGAACCCGCTATATGGTACGTGCTGGACTGTGGAGTGGACATTTCTATCTCCCCTCCCCACACGCCTGCCACCAAACAGTGCCATCTGATTGGGACTCCTTAGAGTAATGGTCTAATCTTGTGAGTCTGGGTTGAATTTGTGACCCGCCTGGAGCAACACTGTGTAGCAGAGGTGACATGTGAGTTCCAGAGGCCTTGCCAGTTCAGACTCTGAGGTCCAAGGACACTGCCCTGACGCTCCTTGCCATGGAGGGGCACACCAAAGACAGCATGGTTCCAGAAACCTACCTGCCAAGGAGAGCATCCTCTATGAGCACAGGTGAGGCCGGACGCACATGGAAAACCCGCAGAATCCCCTGGAAACATAACTAGCTCTTACTCAAGGTCAGGGAATTTGGGGCAGTTTCTAACATAACAGTTGGGGACCCATGTAGAGCAAGATCAGATTGTGTCAGGTAAGCCCCTAGGAAGCATCCAAAAACCTTTAGTCAGTAGTGCTGTGGAAATACATCCTACTGAGAACGAGCTACGACAGCAGAGACCTACCCCCATAGACTGTGTCAGACTCAAGGACAGGAGGAGAGGGAATGTCTACAGTGGGACAGGGGGTTGCTCCAGGTGGTCCTGATGCAGAGCCTTCTGCCCCAGAAGAAGTGCAGGCGGTGACTCGACACAGGGCAGACGGCAGCCCGGTTTTCTCCTTTCGGTCCTGACTTAGAGGGGACGTCCTTACTCAGCAAAGCCAGCAATCATTAAACATTGTGAGCCCTCTGAACACTGATTCTAGGGCTCATCATTGTGCTTCTGGGGCTGTGGCTGGAGATGCAGTCTGATCACCTGGGTGGGTGACTGGGGACAGTGTGTGAGCCCCTCAGCAGACCCGGGGTTCTGTTTCTGTAGGTTTTCCGTCATTGTCCATTTCTGTATTTCACTTTCCAATGCTTTCTTCTTTTTCTTTTTTAAGAAAATATTCCTCAGAATTGTTCAGAACTTGAGGCCCTGGCCAGTTAAATTGAGATGAACTAAGCTGTGGGAAGAAGGTCTCTGGAAAGTGTTCATTAGGAGGAAAAGGCCCAAGTCAGCAGAGCTTGGGGTTTGAATCTCCGAGGGCAAAAAGGTCCTGGCATTTCATGAGCAAAGCAGTAAGCCAAATCCCCCAAGCTTAATGTTATCAAGGGTCAGTAAAGCAAAAGAAAAATGTGCTGCTGTCCGTCGTGCCAAAGCTGTCAGCTCCCAGCCAGTGCCAGGAAGAAGCCTGGTTCTAAATGCAGATGCCTGGGGTGAGGAGCACTCGCTAAGTCATCAACTTCTGTGATCACAAGCCAGTTTACTAATTTCTTAATAGACACAGAGTTCAAGAAGGGACTGCAACTTACAATAAAGTTTTGATGAGCTTGGCAGAATTGGAAAAATCAAACACTTAATTCACTTGGCAAGAGCATTTCATGCCACGTGCAAACTTCTGCTCATGAGTGAGTGCAGTGAGGGACGGGGAAAATCCCCGGAGCTGGTGGGCCAGGGCTGCTGTGGTGACAGGCAGTAGCTGTGGGAACCAGAGACCAGGAGCAGGAGTGATGTCTGAGTGTGGGATGAAGGAGCTCTCACCCATGCTCTTAAATAATTGCATCATAGCCATATTCAAGCACAAGAAACTGCCTTTGGGACTCTAAAAACAAACTAGTGACGTTGCAGGAATAAGGGTGTTTGTCTGGAGCGCAGGGTTTGATTAAACAACTGAAAAAGCAAGTCAGGAAGGAAACTGAAGAAAAAAGTGCGTTTTACCCAGATGGAGGAATTAGCATGCTAGGTGAGCAGTTTGACATGTTAGCAACATAGAAGTGGCTTTTCCAGCGGAACACCAAGCTTGGACAAATGACACCATATAGGAAACACTGGCCAGGGGTAACAGGAACATCAGGAAGACAGAGAAGGGCAGGAACAGGTGGTCTGTTTTTTAAGTGTCTGACCACATGGGGGCTGGGAGCTGAAAAAGGGAAGAGAGATAGCAAATTAGATAAACGAGGACATTGATGCTTTACAAAGTTCCCTTCCTACACCCCCCAGCGCCTGCTGTGGCCTGTGAAATCATTAAAGGATACAGACAAAGAAATTTTGGAAGGACTCCAGTCTGATTACGCATCACACCTGGAAATGAGGGCTCAGAACCTTTTTTCCTCATTTCTGCTGGCTTTTTTGGAGAGCTTTCTTAACCCAAATGTTCTCTCAATTTCTCAATGTATTTATGAAAGGGTGATAATGACTTTGGCCACTCTCATGTGGATTTAGAGAAGAAACAGATTGAATTCATTTCTGCAACGCACATCGAGAATTTCAGAGGCTTTCTTTTATTTCAAGAAAAATGTAAGCTTCTAAAATTCTCGTAACAGCCAAGGTTGGGCCACTGAAATTGCCTTCTGCTCTGCAGAAAGTGCATAATATGAGCTGGAGAAAAAAAATGATCTTGAAACATGAGGTTTCATTTCCACAACTGGGAAGAAAAAATCTAGAACATAAATTGTCGTGTTCTTGCAGAATATATAACTGCTCATCACAGTGCTCCTGTCTGTGGCTGAACAGGGCCAGGAGAAGACATTTCTTGATTCAGCTTTCTGTCTGATCCCTTCCCACACAGTGATTGATCATAGCAATTTCTTTCACATCAACAGAATCCTCCAGATGAGCTGGCTGGAGACACTCAACACTAGGAATACACGGCAGACCCAGAACTAATATTTTGCTTGCAGTGTTTAAACTCAGTGCCAACAGGGCTCAAACTACTTGTATCATAAAAGCAAAACTCTTTTAAGCATCCTGATTTAATCGGGCTGTGGGAAAAGGGCATTGTCTCCACGTGCTGCTCTGGTTGTGGGGTGTCTGTCTTTTCATTAGAGCCCAACAGGCCAGCCACAAAACACATGGTGGGAGGCGAGCAGCGTCTTTCATCATCAGGAAACCATGCAGCACGAGCCAGCCAGCTCATTTTGGAGAGCAGAGAGCTGTATCAGGAGGGACGAGAGATGGGCAGCAGCCGCTTCTGTGATACCGGAATGATGACAGTCGTTTCTGCCGCTGAAGTGCTCCACATCGGAGCTGGAGAGCAGAGCCATGCTCCGCAGAACCAAGCCCAGGTAACCCTCCCAGCTAAGTGACAGGATCCTGCAGCGGGTGACCTCTTGGCCCACGATTTGTCACTGCCCTGCTGCCTGAGGATAATCAATAGACCGATTTTATTATACCTGCTGGTTCAACTTGTTGGAACTCATTTTGCAGTTTCATTATGTCCTGATGTGCCCCGAAAGGAGAGGCGACCATGATTTTCCAACAGGAAAAGATCATCAGAGGAGGAGAGGGCAGCGAATGAGGATGGTGTGCGGTAGAGCTACCAGACTGCACCCCCCAGCCCCTCCCCGTATCACGGAGAACGAACTGGGTGAGGCCATGAGCATGTCGGAACAAGGGCCAACTGGAGCCATCTCTGGGCTAACTAATTACCCTAAATATCTGGACTCTGGACGCTTGGGTGCTGTGATACAACCATACAACCGCTTCCCCCATATCTAGATAAATGCAAGACTGTGTAATTGTGGGAAGGATATTTGCATATATGGCACGAGAAAACACAGAAAGTAGAGAAAGTAACATGTAAAATCCTTAGTTTAAAGGTACTGTCTAGATTTTATCAGCCATGAAATAGCATATTAAAAGTTTCTTGAAACTGATACAATGAATCAGCCTTAATAGAGAACCAACCCATCTCTCCCAATATTGTCACTGTGTGTCCTTTTTTTCAGGATCTGAGAACATTTCTTCCTAAATCACAAATGATGAAATGGGACACTAAAGTGATCTGACTTTGGCCCACCCAGTAATTGGAGTTGTTGATGTCCCTTTTGACAAGAGTGTTTTATGTTCTTCTACCCCCCACCCCCACCTTATGTGGTGCTACCTCCAGACCAAAGTCAAATGTTAATTAGACAATTTGAATAACTACCTTTGTCCCTCCAAAGGGACTGCAAACCTGTGATTGGGTAGATAGGCAAGATTGTGCCTTGAGTCAAGTTCTGGAGGCTCTCTCATTATTTCTGGGACTGTGAGCTCACTTGCTATTCCAGGGGTTCCCTTCTAAAGGAGGGGGTACAGGATGGCTGTGATCCCAATTTACAGAAATTTGCTTCTCTAAAATGAAAGCATACAAGAGCAAAATGAGTTAAAGCAAGCACTCCTAGCCTTATTCATGTCATTGATTTTGTGTTTTTTCAATATATAATTAAAGCTATTTTTCCTTCTGTTGAGGAAAGTTTTATTATTAAAAGTTCTAAATTTTTGTCATAGTTTAAGCTATAAAAGGTTAATGAACCAGTCATGAAGAAAGAACATTTTCATAATGTTATGATTTCTTTAAAATAGTTTAAGCTCATTATATGTGATACACCCATTTCCCTCTCTTAATTTTTTTATCTTTTTTGGGGGGACAACGGACAAGAATCATACATGCTTCCATCCTTTCCTGTTTCCTCCCTTTACTCAACAAATATTAATCATTGCTCCTGGCATTTGAGACCTATTACAGAGAAAGCTCTGACTGTGGAACTGACATTCTGGGAGGAAAAATCAGTATGTAGAATCAAGAAACAGGGCAGGTTAGTGAGCGAGTTCTGTGGGAGAAACAGAACAGATTGGGGTTTGGAAGTAGTGACCCAGGCTAGAGGAGTCAAGATAGCAAATTGAAGAGACAAGTGACACTGCGAAAGTAACATTTGAGAATCACAGTATTGTACAAATAGAACTATGAGTAGATATCATTTTGTAGTGGTTATTTTAATCTTTGATCAGCTGAGTCATCTCACATAGAGTAGGCAGGAGATTAAACACCATGGTACTTTGTCTTTGTTGAAAGAATTAAACAATAGTATTGAAACCAAATATGTGATATTGGTGACAAACATCAGCTTGTCCTGGGTTACCCAGCTGGTCAGTAGCAGTGCTGTCCCACAGGCCAGGGAGTGGGCTACCACGCTCAGGCCCTCACCAGGCCAGGGACCCCTCCCCTTCTAGGAGAGGGTGCTTATTCCCCACATACAATCAGTGGTCCCATTAGTAAATATGCACAGTGGCCACTGAGAGGCTGCAGGCTAATCATTAACTTTTCAACAAAAACACTGATGGTCACTTTTGGGGAGATGAAGGAGTTAGACATGAGGAACAAAGGTATGAGACCTCTCTTCCCACTAACAGTGAGATGGTGAGAGAGGGCACCATGGCACCTGTGACTGGAAGTTTAAGTTAAAGGGAGAAAACATCTCCTTGGATTTTAAAGATTGAAAATAAATATAGTTTAATCTGTTTTGTAGGATTCATATGATCAGTAACTGCCTCAACATTGATGTCAGCTAATGCTAAGATTGGGGGGCGGGTACAGCTCCTAAGCTCTGCTGCAAGTCGGTCTCACAGACATCCCTTAATGCCTTTACTGCTGATTACCTGGGGCTTATTTTTGGTCTTTCCTGATGAAATATTAAGCTTTTTATAAAAAAAGAAGAAAGAAAAGAAAACCCCTGTTCGACATAGATTGCTCTCTAGGATGGGCTGAGGCATTACGTAAAAACTGGGGAGACCGCAGAAGGTTAGGTACACACAAGGACAGGATTGTTGTTTCTTCTTGAGCTTGACCTCATCCTATTCCTCACGTTCCTAAGTAAGGGATGTTAACAACATCTCCAAAGGACATTTTACTGCTTCCACTGTTAAGAGGAGTGTTCATCTTCTACTTGCAAACTCTCAGAAGGCAGGAAATAATTGGAAAATTTAGCACTCAACAATATTGAGCTCTAATTTGACTACTCATCCTTTTCTGATATTAGGGGTTATTTCCAAATTAAGCATCAGAAGTGCCACAAAGATGAGACAAGAGTCTCAGAAAGGTGTCAATGTCCTTCAAGGAAAAACACAGAAGTATCTTCTTTAATTTCACTTTATTTAGCTTTTGATAACAACATTTGATTTTTATCACAATTTGACTATTTTTCTCCAAATAATGCTCAATAAAATTGAACTAATGAGATTTCTATTCACTCAGATCACCTCTAGCTCTCCTGGCCTCCCCTCCAGTCCTCAGGCCTGCACTGATCTGTATGATTCAGTCACTATGTCTGAAGAGGATCCCACCTCACATCCAGGCCAGCGAGACCCATGGCTACAGCAGCAACAGCTCCATTCCCTCTGGGGACTTTGCTTCCAGAGGTGATCATCTTCCTGCACCTTCCATCTCTCCTTCCAAGGGCTCATTCAGCCTTCCCTCCCCAAACACTGTCAGACTGGGGTATTCTTAAATCTACTAATCTGCTCTCTCCTCTCATGCCCTCGACTCTCTTCTACTTCTTGTCTTCTCTCTTCTCTTCTTTCCCTCTGAGTCTTCTCTCTCCTTCCTTCCCCTGTCTGCATTTTATCACTAAACTTCTTGAAAGGATATATTGCCTTGACTTGTTAGCATCCTGGCACGGGAACTGGCTATGGTCAAGAAGGTAGACACAGGATTCCTCTCTGATTCTATTTTCTAGTGTGTTTACCTTGACAAATAACCTGAACTCTTTGACCCTCAGACACAAGACCCTGTTCCTTCAGTTCTGAATGAGGTTTACACAAAATAGTATATGGAAGAAGCACAGCATTGCACTTGGCAGATAACAAGCCTTCAATAAATAATAACTGACACGTTTCCTCCAGAGTCCCTACAACTCCTTAAGCCCATGTAACCTCATGCAATGCTAAATGAGAAAGGAGGATGGACTGGCCACCCAATGTCACAGCCATCCTGGCCCAGGTGCCATGTGGTCGAGGACATGCCCCAGACCTTCCAGATTTTAAAGACAGAACATGGAGTGAAAGGTTAGAGCATGAGACAGCGCCGACCACCCACCGTGTGCCAAGATCCAGCACCCACATTCAGCTCATGAATTCTCAGGTGGATTTCTGCTCAGCTGCTAATGCACTTAAGCGAGTCGCCCAGCTCTGCCCAGTTCTCAGTGAACTAGCTCACTGCCGCATCTCCCTCCTGCAAAACTGTGAACACCCATGGGCGTGCTGATGAAAGTTCCAGATCTGGGCGCCTCGTTTCCTTGGTTCCACTGGCCCTCTCCGGCTACACCCAGTGACAGCGCCTGTGTCACGCTGAAGCCTGGAATGTGAAGCACAATATCCAGGCTGTAGCCCAAGAGAGGAGCCAGGGGAGCCCACAGCCAGACCCCAGAGTTTCCACTCTGACCACACCACCAGTGGGGAGAAGGTGCAGTTTGTGAGTTACAGAGAAAATCGTGTGGATGTTTGTGAACATGATAAAATCTCTGCGTTTCCACCTTAGAAACCTGATAATTAATAATCTTCACACTTCTTTGCAAAACTCAATAAAAAGTAATATACTGAGACATCACATCCCTCTGCTTTCTTAAATTATCTTCACCGGAAAATCAGAGCAGAGGATCCTGAGTAATTAAAATTAAACTCTGCCTGAAAACATGTTAATAAAAATTGTGATTTGGGATTGTAAGTATGGTTAAGTAAATGTTTTAGAATTGCACAGAAAAAAGAGAACAGAAGAAAGTGAAAAATAAAAATGAAGAGAAAAATTATGTCTGGAAATAAACTGAAGGAAGAAGTGCAAGGACAGATGGCCCTGTAGCCTGTCACAAGTTTGCAAAATTCACCTCCTTGGAGACACAACTTGGTAAGCAGTGAATCCTGCAAGTATGTTTCACATACAGAGCCATTAATTTAAAATAACATGAACTCCAGAGAAGGCAGTGATGCTCCCTTGCCTTCAAGGTCACCTCAGTCCAATATTCTAGACCATCTCAAACTAGTCAAACTCATAGCTTGGATATAAAAAGTTAACCACAAAATGAGAGAAACTCCTTACAGGCCCCAAGGTTAAGCTTTAAAGCAGAACTCCAATTAAATGTTATCTGCACTTTTATATCAACAGTCTGGAAAGCTTTCTAGATTAAGGAAAATACTTGAACAAGAAGGCTATAGATGGTGGCTTGCATCAGCAAATCAATAAAATAAGGACTCTATCAACAAAAAACAACTTACGTTTATTCATTTTTTCAGCAGAGATTAGTATTTTTTCAGATCATTAACAAGGCATTTTGTTAAAAAAAAATCTGGAGATAAAGGAATAATCTCTGACTTTAACCCTAAACTCAAGAAGCTAATAATTTTTGAGTATTTTTTAGTAAATTCAGAGCTGTGCGACTAGTGTGATCTAATTTTAGGACTTTTATTCCCTCAATAATATACTTATAAGCCTCAGCAATCTCTCCATATGCCAATAGAATAAAATGCTAATCTGTTTTCTGTCTTTATAAACTCACCTGTTTTAGACATTTTGTAAAACTTAGAATTATGCAATATATAGTGCTTTGTGATTGATTTCTTTTACCTTAATTGTTTTCAGGAGTCATTTACCTTGAACATATATCAATCACTGCTTTATTCCTTTTGATTGTCAAATAATTGTCCATTGTATGGAACAGACACATTTTGTCTACCCATTCGTTAATGGATAGCTAGTGTGCATAGTGGGCTGAATGGATCCTCCCAAAGTCATATCATCCAGAAACTGAGATTTTTATCTGACTCGTCAATAAGAAAGTAATGATTTTAAAAGGGAGCTAAAACATGTTAAAATATTTATGGCGGTAGGTAAAACATTAAAATTCTGGAAATGGCGCATACAAAATCTCTAATCTGAAAAAATATCTGCACACCTATGTGCACGGCAGCACAGCTCACAATAGCCAAACATGGAAACAGCCTAAATGCCGGTCAGCAGATGACTGAATAGGGAAGCTGGGGTCTATAGATTCGATGGGATTCTATGCAGCTGTTTAAACAGACAAAATTGTTCCTGGTGCAGCAATCTGGATAAAACTGGAGGGGATCACATTAAGCGAAATAATCCAGAAAGAAAAAGGGAAACACAGGATGGTTTCACTCATAAGTGGAAGATAAAGGTAAACCCCAACAAAATTCACAAGATACAAGACAGTGCCTACCAGTGAGGCTGGAAGGAGAGAGCAGCGTGGTGGTGAAGGGCACTGAACTCTGGGGGCGGGTGTGGTGTGAGATGCACACAGACTGAGGTGCAATTTCAATATCCTAAATTGCACATAGCAATGTGAATGAAAGAATGGGACAATAAAAACAACAATAGAAAATAAATCCTGGAAGAGCAGTAGCACATAGGCGGAGATGCTGTTCACAGGACGAAGCCCTTGGGTTTGGGATGGAGCGGCCCATCAGCGCTTGAATCAGACAGCTGACACTGGCGTGAGATCTGCAGCCATACCGGTACCGCAGGTACATTTGTTTCACTGCCACAGAGGTGTTTGTCCACGCCGACCTAACTTCCAGATCCTGAAAACAGAGCCACTGCCTTCAAGTGGCACGCTACCTGACTGGGGAGAAAAGGTACTGATGCTTTGTTTAAGTGAAGCTAAGTGCAGGGCTTACTTACAACATAGAGACAAAATATTCAACAAGTATGGGAAGCGGAATGCCACTGTCAAAGCAAACAGCGTAGCTATTAGTGGTGGGAATTGGAGCCCAGGCCCTGGGCCCTGACCTCTGTCTATGCCCGCTGGACTCGCTCCACTTTCTCCTGTATAAAACAGGAACCATCACATGGATAGAGAGCTCTGACCACAGATCAATGTGAGACTAGATAGGCCAGTCCCCGGAATAGAGTATCCAGGCAAAACCTGCCAGTAACACTATTCAGACAGACAAGAAACTACCTAGGACCAGAGGGGTTGGAGGGCTACTCGGAGAAGCAGGGCTTGTCCTTAAGAAGCAGAAGGGTCTGCAGGAGGTGAGTGGTCACACTCATACCAGGACGGTGGTGCTTCAGGCGGTCAAGAGCGCGTCAGTCTTCTAACTTAGAATCCTTAGCTTCTCAGTCATTTTGGGAATATCTGTGGGACTGATCTATATTTTAAAGTCCTTTTTTTTCTTTGACATATTTTTCATAGCTTGCTGATAAATAAGAAAAGTTATCAAAACAGCTGAGTGGAAATTATCAGTAAAGAGATGGAAAAAAAACCCTAAAGTCTGTTACCTTTTCTCTTTGATAAACAGAAGACATTTTGCCAAAGGAGATACCAATTAACAATTTTGAGGGTTTTTATTTTGGAGAAATCTTAAACATCAGAAATTGTTACTTTGATTTGGTTCTTAGTTAAAAATGATAACATGTAATTGAATGTCTTATTTGGCTTCCTATTTAAAATATTGCTTTGTTTAATACCATTATTTTACACCTACAAATGATTGGATTAGATAATTAAGCAAAAGTCATAAGGGGAGATCTTCACTGTTAGGACACGATAAAGACGATATCGAGATTACAGGAAGCTATTTTTAACTCGTTTCTTGTCTTTGGTCAATCATAACACAAAGATTTCACTGGGTACTTCACCTCCGAAATAACTATATTTGCTGGAGGGTCTTTTTATCTATGAAGATGACAAATAACATTGCCTCTGTGTTCTGTATAATAAAATATACCACATTGGCCTATTTACTATAGTTCTCTTGGTTCACTTTGCTCAGTGTTTTCATTTATCTAAATATTTTTTAAAAACTGAAGTGGAAACTCCAGTGAGTACTCATTTCCCTGTCCTGGAGGGCAGGCTCAGAGCAGCTGAGGAACCCATGGAAGCAGGAAGGGGCTCCCTGTGTTCGTGGTCTTTGGTGCCCTGTCCATCTGAAGAGCGAGAGCCAATGTCAACTGCAGTTCAGGAGGTGGACACCCTCTAGGGGATCTCACTTCTGTGTGACACACTTAGCTAATCCTGTCACCCTGTCACTGAGTGGCAAAAAGAAGAAGACAAAATAAATGAAGGTTTGCACTCTAATTTCTCCACTGATAAGAAATGATCTCTCCCTCCATATTCTGCAAAATGTCTGAGATAAATATGGGCCATGCAATTTTAAATAAAATCTGAGAGGATAAATGATCTAATGAATTCTTCCAAGGAAAGGTGTTACATAAATGCGATGTATTTCCATTATCAGACGCAGACTGTGACTGGAGGATGAGGTTTCTAGGCAACTCTGCTCAACTTTCAGGGTTCTAAGAGCCCTGCCTGGTCACCACATTTGCTGTAATGCAAACAATTAAACAGTCACATATGTAAAAGTTAAGCAAATGACAACTGGAAAAGATGATGTCGGGGACTGACTCAGTGAATCATTTCTGAGATATCATCGCTGCCATGTTATGTTCAGTCCTGATTCTCACATGATCTACCTTATAGAACTTTACACTGAATGGCAATCATTCTACCCCAAGTAATCTGTATCCTCGTATTAAATTCTCTCAACTCTAGAATCATGTATTTTGTAAGGTCTCTAAGTATTGGAAATCTTCAGGAATCTTCAGGAATCATGTATTTTGTAAGGTCTCTAAGTATTGGAAATCTTCCCATCCACAGTTGGCGTATGTGTAGCTCTCAGCTAACCAACATATTCAGTTATCTGAAACACTCAGGTCATTATG
Organism: Solenodon paradoxus; assembly: GCA_004363575.1. Taxonomy (NCBI): domain Eukaryota; kingdom Metazoa; phylum Chordata; class Mammalia; order Eulipotyphla; family Solenodontidae; genus Solenodon; species Solenodon paradoxus. The sequence continues at coordinate 14,548 of RJWH01000839.1, forward strand.
TCTGTTCATTTATTACTTTATAAATAGTGCACTTATGAGAAAGGGGACCAGTGACAGGTGTTTCCAGTCAAGTATCTGACTAGACTTAAAATAGTACTATGAGCAGAAGAAACCCAACTGGTTGTCTAGTGCAGGCTCAGCACGGCTTTCCAGTAAAGTCCAGAGAGTAAAATATTTTGGATTGTCGGTCCCATGGTCTCCATATTCAACTTTTTGATTCGGCTGCGCCGCAATCAGTCTTAGCCAATGTGAAATGGATGGGCATAGAATAATCCCATAAAACTGGATTTGCAAAAATAGTGTGACTTTTGCACTATCTCCACTCTAGCTATTACATGAACTAAATGTATTTACTAGACAAATCGTTTCTGAATTGTCTGTGCCTTATAGCGTCTCTGTCTTCTTAGATTTTGGTTGGGAGCCTGAAAATTAAATGGACAAAAGACAGCTTAACAAGAGAAAAGACAGAGTGTGTTCATTTATGTAACTCAAAGAAGCAGTAAGAATTTGGGGCTTACATGCCATCTTCAGGAGGGCAGGTGAGGAGTCCAGGAAAAGAAAGAGTTGGTAAATATGAGAAATATGCGGAGGAAGCCCGCGAAGGGAAGGTTTGTTTTGCTTGGTCCGTTTACTTGGTCCCTGTGGCAGGACTCGGTCTCTGGTTCAGGAGTCCTCCTCAGAATGGGATCCATGATGGCTGAGGGATTTTGGAAGGCTCTGTTTTTAGGCAGATAACGGAGTAAAAAAAAACACCTCTGCTCAAATCTGGTGACTCACAGATGCCTTCAGCTCCCAATAATGCTTGTGCCACAGAGATGTGCTGCAGACCCTTCCAGAATAAGAACACACCATAAAGTAGGAAAAGCAGGCACAGGAACAGACACTCTGATGAGGGACAATTTTCTGACCGACGTATCCACATATGATGTGTTCAAAGGCCTCGGGTTAAATGTGACCGAATGTCCTCTTCATGTCGGTTGAGCAGCCCCATCACAGTGTAAATCAAAACCAGACACATTCTGGTGAATCATCTCCTCCTGGAAGATTAAGAATTTCCTATCAACTTTTTAGCTCTAAATGAATCAATTAACTGCTCAGTACAGCCTGTGCTTTTTTATATATAATTTGGTAAGTTTATTACCTAATTTAGCAGAGCTGAACTCTTCAAAAAGGAAAGGGCCTCTGATTGTGTGGCAGCATCCACAATAATTAGAAGCTCAGATTATCAGGGTAACAGATGTCTTAATAAGATGGCCACCTGATTCCCAGATTTACAGGCAGGAAAACAGAAACCCGGAGCAGTTAACTTGTTGACCCAAGGTCGGTAACTAGTTAGTGCTGTAACTGGGTTTGCCCCTGGGCTTGGTCCCACTGAAATACTTAGAGAGGAATCTAATGACCTACTGGGTAATGAATAGAAGTACAGTCCTTAGGTTAATGCAGCAAAGCCCTGGATATTGAGAAAACACAAAATGACTCAGACCTAATTAAATACCAGGAAATATGAAAAAATGAGGCTAACGGCAGAATTTTAATAATTTGGGGAAACAGGCGCCTCTGCATTCTCGAGTGCCCCACACATCATGACTCCAGCACCATGATCATCACCTCTGTACCTCATGTTTTAGGACATCTGTTCCCCTCACGTGCTGAAGGTCAAGCGACATCTCACCATGTGATCTTGCTTGGAAATAGTCTTCACACAGGTGCAAGTTAAAGAGAGTTATTAAGTGGGCCCTAAACCCTATGTCTGGTGTCCTCACGGAATGAGGGGTTCTGGGAGACAGGGAGAAAGAACAGTGTCTACAGGCTGAGAAGAGTCACCAGGGTCCCTCAGGACTCCTTGGCCTGGACATCTGCTCTCCAAACTATGAGTCAATACATTTCTGCTGCTGCCATCCTCCAGTTTGTGGTGCTTTGTTACGGCAGCTCCAGCAAAACAATGCACATTATTTACTTAATTTGCGACCTTGTCAAATCACTGCCCACTGTGCCCAACACCCAGAAGAGTGTGCAGAGCCAGCTTTGCACTCAGAGAACCTTCCAGGGCGAGTGGCCCATCTCGGGCCTCAGCTAAAGCTGGTATCTAGTCTCCTTACCGTCAGAGGTCCTGTGTCTCTGATGACTCACGCTCACAGCAGCGCTGGATTTGGGGTAGAAGAGACTATTCCTCTTACCTAACAGATGATTCTCCATAGAGAATGGCTTTCTCATCTAGGGTTCCAGAGTGCTGTAGAGAGAGAGAGAAGAGTCCATGCAAATGCTTTTCAAGTCCAGTTCCCTTCTGTTGACCCTAAACTTGACCTTTGAATCACTGCATCTACTCCAGGGTCTTTTCACGGAAATTGTTTCCATCAGAAACACAGAGACAGAATGAAAGAACTCAACACTGAACACTCAGCTAAACAAAAGAAAACAGAAAATTCCTCAATGAAAATAGGATTTTAAGCAATTAATTCCATTTTGGAAAAAAAAAGACAAGTTTGATTCTGAAGATTATGTTTACCAGCGAACTGCTTAAAAATCCTGGGCCTTGCTGAGCATTTACCGTGCGTTTGTCGATGAAAATCTTGGGACAAGCGCACAATTATGAATGTAGGGTTGTTTTTCAGGACCAATGTAATGGGGGAGACGATGACTGATAATACTAATAAATGAATGATCACTTTATATCATTTCACTACAGATAAAAAACCCGTGTGTCTTAAATGCTGGCCACAGAACAGGTGTTGCAAGCAGCTTTACGCATCGATCAGCTAGCTCTCTGGCAGAAAAAGATGGCTTTATTGCAAGGGTTTAGGTGACCTGAACTTAATGCAGGGGCATTTTTGCAAAGTGTAGCCTGGGGAAGGGTCCATCAGTGTTAGAATAAGGTGCAGCAACAGTGAGAAGCTGCTCCCACCACAGCCCCAGGTGGATGGTGTCATCAGTGTCCAGGTGAAGGCTGTAGAAAGGACACGGTGATGTCAGGAAAGGGGTCAGACAGGGGCCCTGGGGTCAGGCCTCCTGGTCCTGCAGGCCACCCAGGGCGAGGGGCAGGAAGCCAGCCGAACTTTCTGCAGGGGTCATCCCCAGACTAGAGGGACGATAGTCAGGTTGCAGCAGCAAAGGAGAAATGTGAGAATATTTGATGTGCACCATCGAAATGAATTACCCACAGCCCATGATCTATTAGTTTACCAATCTAGAAGGTTCTCAGAGAGTTAAAACTGTGCCCGTATTTTTCCTTGGGCAAGAAAAATGTCAACCTAATTCTGGGTCTGTCAGAGGAGGAGACAGGGGAAAAAAAAGTTTGGTGCTTTAACGTAAGTGTTCTCTTAAATGAATGCAGAAGGTAGAGGGCAGAGGGCATTCTGCAGAGCTGTCAGAGAGTTTCATTTCAAAGGCTTTGTGGCTGGTTCAGAGCTGGTGTGGGAGGACAGCTGGCAGGGATGAACCTGGGGGTGGACGATGAAATAGAGAAACAAAGAAATACACATTGCCTGCAGTGACGATCAAAGATGATGGGATGAGGGTGACACAGGTTGGACATACGGGATGACTCCCTCAGAGCATGACGTCATTTAATAAACGTTTTAACTGGTTTCATTTCACTTGACCCCCACATAATCCTTGAGATATTACAATTTCTTGTTATTACTATGATTTTTTTTCTAACTTTGAGGCTAAAGAAATAAGCTCAGAGATGTCAGTGGCTTGTCCAAAGTCACAGTGGGCCAAGAGAGGAGGTGGATGTGAATGCTGGCCCAGGACTGTCCTGCAGCAGAAGAGTCACTTGTGTGGGAGGTCTGGGTGCACACAGAGGGGTAATGACACCGTAAGACACCTCCATGAAGGCGAAGCTGACATTTCATTTTCTTCAGTCATTTCTCTAATCAAATCTCTATTACTAATCATGTCATGCTGGATGTCCATGTATGCTAATCTTCTATTTTTTTAACTAGATTTCCTGTGCCCCAAATAAAGAAACTAATGAGCCAGAGTGCAGCACATCGTTCTTATCATTTTCATCAGCTCTCAGGGTTATTGAAAGCGTTATCTGCCGAGTAAGTCTGACTAACAGCTTCCCTCCATGATCATTTTCCAACACATACAACTGTTGCCTCTTGAAATTAATTGCCAAGCTTTTATATCCAGTAGGCTGACATTTAACATCATGGATATATAGATTTCCTGGTATATTATGGGACTGTTTTCTTTTAATTGTCTGGATTCCCCAAATGTCTGAAATTGGATTTCTTCAAGGACAGGGCTATCTAAGCAGAGGAGCTTATCATTTTGCTTCAGTCTCTTCTCAGAGAACTTGGGTGATAGAGTCTTGAAACCTTGTGGGGTATTTCTCCTACTCTGACTCTATCAGACGTGCCAGTGAAAATCACAACTGTGTTCCTTATATTCAAGATGTCTTAATCTTTTTGTTGCCTGTAGCCGTCTGTATGTGGTGTATCTCAGCATCAGAGCAAGGCAGTGACAAGGAGTCCTGCCCACCCTCCCTCAAGGTCCGGGCTATCTTATTAACATGCCCATTCTCATCAAATGTCAGACCTTTCTACACACCAGGTGCTTAAATAAAATTTGATAATGTGGTTTATTGACTTTGACAGTCACTAAACTATTTAGCATTTTCAATATGCATGTCCAGTTGGTCAAGTGCAGGACTGGCAGCTGAGAAGTTTTGTGGCTTGAATTAAGTATTGCTTTAGTTCAAGTTTTTCAGTTTTCAATGATAGAAATCTTTGGAACTGGTTAAGCTAATAAATGGCACTGAAGGCATCGAGGCAGAGACCACATAGGTGTCTTCTCCAGGAGAAGGCGACTATTATTTTCTCAGCTGGACAATCTTATCTGTATCGATCACAACAGGCCATCAAGTCACTAGCATAGACACAGGTTAACCTGCTCCAGTTCCAAATTCTAGAATGAATCTGACTGGCTCAACTGTGATTATAAACCCACACCTGGTCCAATAAGCTGCTACCAAGGAGTCAGAATCCCATGGTAAACTGATGGCTAGAAGTAGCAATTCTCCAAGAAAATGGAACATACTGGTCAATCCCAAATATTTATGCAGAACCAAAGATGTCCATTTTGACAGGATTCAAGAAATAGTTTCTCCTCACGTCTCTTCTCCCTCTGTACTGAACTACAAACAACCTAATATTTAATGCTGACCCTGGGCTGTTAACTCTCAAGCTAGCCAAAATGGTGACATGCTTTCCACAACAGCTTGAATTCTAAAGATTTATCTCAGGAACACCGCAGGGGGAAAGCCTGAACCCTACCTGCTTCGTTTCTAAGTACGGGGGGCTGAACGATGTTATTACTCACATTCCAGCATTTCTGAACTGACCCTGAGAGCCAGAGTCAACTATATCATTTCAATGGGATTTTATAACACAGTGGTGCTTTGTAGAGGTGGAAGTCAGAGGAAATTGCTCTTTTTTCTAGGGGAAGATGAGGGAAAATAGGGAGAATTGTTCTTTTTTCTAGGGGAAGATGAGGGAGAATAGGGTGAGCCATTTCTATATTTGCAGACAAGATATCTTTAGTGAATCTCTTCTCCATTCCTCAGCCAAAGACATCTCGGTGTTTTCTCTAAAGCAGAATTATCACAGTTAAGATATTATGCTCAGCCCTCAACCTTTTTCTAGCAAATCCATGAGGCAACAGCATAGAGGTCAGATGAGCGAGAAATTCCATTTAGGACACAGAAAAGTCTACCTCTTAATGAGCATGCTGTGTAGTTCTCTTTTTTCCCTACTTTTCCTTCCTCAAAATAGAATCTAAATAATAACATCATTCTATTTCATTAATAGTTGTGCCTTGAGGGGAAATACAAAATAGAGCCACAGAGAGGAAAATGTACTATGACCAGCTTCCCTTATTTTACAAGGACTTAAGGTTAAGTCATTTCTCCTTCCTGATGGCTTTAAATATTTCCTTCGAAGCTGTCAAACCACCTACGTGGCCCCTGTTAGGAGTGAACAGGTTCCTCTGTGGCAGTGCCTGGGATGGGACTTGCCCACGTGAGGTGCAGATGCCTAGGGCCTGGATTTATTCATGTATCTGTTCCTGACGCAGACAAGTAAGGCAGGACTTGCTGGTACCACCAGTGTGCCTTCCCCAGCTGTGTCCAAGGACTTGTGCTCTCAGAAAGTGAGAGGCACATTAGTGGGCTCTGAAACAGTAGGTAGGGGCTTTATCTTGAGCTATCTGAAGAGAAGGGACTGGATTGTTTTCAGGTACCACAGTGTCACCATGGCAAGGAGGCTGTCAACTCAACTGGAAGGAATCCCGCAGGTCTGCAGGGGCATCAGAACAACAGAACAGAAGGAAGGCTCCGGTTGATTGCCTATTCATGTAAAAGAGTGCTTCCCCTGAGACCATGAGTCCTCTGAGGTCAGGGATTGGAGTATGTTTATCACTATACTCATAATTAAATTTTCTTTTCTTTTTTATTCTTTCTTTTGTTCTCCATTCCTCACACAAGTGTTGGAGTTAAAATGAACTTGTCCCCTTAGAGCCTTTGCACTAGCTGTTCCCTCTTTATGGGCAAAATTTTTTTCACAGTCTTCACATGTCTGCTTTTCCCTCATATTCAAGCATCATCTTATAGGATACATATTTAGAATAGACTCTTTCCTTCCATTTCTATTTTTATAGAAAATAGGTTTTAATCATGAATGGGTGTTGAATCTTATCAAATCCTTTTTCTGTGTCTATTGATATGATCATGTGATTTTTTAAAAAATTTTTTGATGTGGTATATACTACATTGATTAATTTGCCTATGTTGAACCATTCTCGGGTGCCTGGAATGAATCCCACTTGATCGTGGTGTATTCTTTTTTAATGTGCTGTTGAATTCATTTTGCCAGGATTTTGGTGAGGAGTTTTGCATCTATATGCATCATAACTACAAAACAAACACATATCAAACATAATATTCAATGGTGATAAACTGAGATCTGGAACAAGATGAGGCGGCCTCTCACCACTACTATTCACATAGTCCTGCAAGCCTTGGCCAGAGAAATGAGTCAAGCAAAACATCGGAAAGGAATCCTAACTGGAAAAGAATAAATAAAGCTGCCATTTTCGCATGCTGTTATACTGGGAAAACCCTAAAGACTCCAAAACAAAAAACAAAAAACGAACTGCTGGAAACAATAAATGTGTACAGCAAAGAGGCAGGATATAAAATCAACACTCAAAAATCATTAGCATTCCTATACACAAATAATGAAGCAGAGGAAAAAGAAATTAAGAACGAAATTCCACTCTCAACAGAAACAAAAACGATCAAATACCTGGAAATAAACCTAACAAAGTAGGTAAAAGATCTCTACAAGGTAAACTATACATCTTTAACAAAAGAAATAGAAGACGACATAAAGAGATGGAAGAATATTCCATACTTACGGATTAGAAGAATCAACTTAATTAAAATAGCAACTCTAAGCAATACATAAATTTTGGGCAATTTCCACCAAAAGTCTAAAGACATTTTTAAGGAAATTGAGTAAACAATACTGAGGCTTGTTTAGAATCACAAAAGACCTCGAATAGCCAAAGCTATCCTGAGGAAAATAAAAAAACAATGGAGGAATTATACTTTCTGACTTCAAACTATACTACAAAGCGATAATTATTAAAACAATATGGTGCTGAAACAAATACAGGCACACAGATCATTGGAATAAAATTGTGGGCCCATAAATAAAGTCACACTTATATGGACAGTTAATCTTCAACAATGGAGCCAAGAGCAAGTAATGGAAGAAGGAAAATCTATTAAAAAATAAATCATGTTGGGAAAACTGGACAGACACCTACATAAAAAAGAAACTTGACTATCCATTAGCACCATATACAAAAGTTAACTCACAATGGACCAAAGATTTGGACATAAGACCCCAAAACATAGAATGATAGGTAGAAAATGTGAGGAAAATATTCCACAACTTCAACCTCAAAATCTTTCCACTGAATTCAAGAAAGTGCACACAACATAATCAGATGAGCGCTTAATCTCATATATACAAAGAACTCGTACACCTCAACAACAAAGAAGACAACTTCAAAAAATGGACAGAAGAACTAACAGACACCTATCCAAAGAAGACACACAGATTGTCTACAGACACATGAAAAAATGTTCTACATCATCAGAGAAATACAAATCAAAATCACAATAAGATGCTACCTCATGCCATCAAGAATAGCCTAGATTTGAATTTCTAAAAATAATAAGGGCTGGGGGAAGCTTCTAGAAAAAGAAAGCCTCTTTCATTGCTGGTGGGAATTGTAAATTAGTGTAACATCTCTGAAAAACTAGTATGGAGACTCCTCAAACAAATAAAGATGGAACTACCATTACATTCAGCAATCCCATCCACTTCCAGGCATACATTCCGCACACACAAAATCTCTAATCAGGAGAACTATCTGCATCCCTATGTACACAATAGCACAGTTTACAAGAGCCAAGACATGGGAACAATCTAAATGCCCATAAAAGATGACCGGAAACAGTAGGTGTGGTCTATAGACATGAGGGAATTCTATGCAGCAAAAAAAAAAAAGAAATTGTGCCCTTTGCAACGATCTGGAGGGAACTGGATGGGATCATGTTAAGCAATATAGGTCAAGGGAAAAAAAAAAAAAAGAAAAGAAATACAAGATTATCTCATCCATATCTGGGTAATAATGGAACAAACAGATAAAACCCAGCAAAAAAAATCACAGGACACAAGACGAGCGATGTTTGTCAGAGGGTGGGAACGGTGGGAGCATGGAGGGAAGGAGGAGGGGATAAGGTGGTGTGAAGGACACTGGACTCTGGAGGTGGGTGTGGCGTGTAACACGCACAGACTGAGAGACGAGTTTGTTCAAAAATATATTATGTATTACATAATAGATTATACATTATTTTTTAAAAAGCGAAAGGATTCTTTCCAGCACCCAGTGTGAGGGAAAAAGCCTGCTCCCTTTCCCTGCTGTTCCACCTGTCTCCCTCGCACTTGCTACTGTGTCCGATGGCTTTATTTTCTGAGTGTGCCCTTAGTTACCATTCTACCCCAAGATAACCCGAGGTTCCGAAGTGTTTCTTAGCTTTTTTAGCACCATATCCTCGGCACAAGCATCTATCTTTTGCTTACCTGAACGTGAGCAAGCATCAAACGACTTTCCCTTCTCTGAACAGAATTTCTGTACATAAAATGCCCCTACAGCACATTTAGAACCATGCTGACCACACGAGTTAGACAAAGACCGCCTCTAAAAGGATTACATTTTCCATTTCAGAACCAGGGTGCCCTGAGCGGGTCCTAAAATGAAAGTCTCTTGTTCTTTAAGTCTTTGGCACAGGTGGCGCAGGACGCAGGCTCCCGGGACTGAAGGACCCACAGGGTAGCACTGTGTCCTTCCCCGGGTCCCCGGGATCTGCCCGGCAGCGGACTGGGGAAAAGCTCAGTGGAAAACTCCGGAATTAAACAATGCTCAGTGCCCCAGAGTGGACCTGAGAAGGCAGTCCTGCGGTCCCACCCCACGCGGTGACCTCAACGCGTCCCTGTACGTCATCTGTACGTCACTGTGCGTCATCAAACGTCATCAAATGTCATCTCAGCAAGCCGGCGGTGCGGCCTATGAATCAAGAAGGGGTGAGCACCGCCAGCATGACAGCACTGCCACTCTGTGACCCACGTCACTATGTCAGCATGGGAGTTACTGTTGCTCATTGGGGAACCCTGCTTGTCGCTCTGCTTTTGTTACGAGAAAACACCTTCCAGGGCCTCCAGGGGCCAGGGTCCTCTGGGAAACCTCCAGCAGGCCAGGTGCAATGCCCCCACCCCAACAGGCAGGGGACAGCCCCAGGGGAGCTCTGGGGCGCTTCCAACGGGCCAGCTGCAGCTCCCAGGGGTTCCCATGGGCACGAGGCAGCCCCTGGGGATTCTACCCTCAGGAGACAGCCCTGTAGAGCTTCCTCGGGCGGGGCAGGGCTGGTGCACCTCCAGGAGAGGCAGGGGCTGGTCTGGAGAGCCCCAGCCGCCTGCTGTGCCCAGACTGGGGAGCCTCTGGAGGGCCAGGGCATTGCATGGTCCTCCCGAAAGGGGTTTAAAGGCCTGGCTGGGTCTATCAGTATGATGACTGGCCTCAGAGCGGGTCCTTTCAGGGGCAATTATATTCTCCCGAGGCACACCTTTTAGAATTAACGAAAGTGTTGGCAAACATCCAGATTTAGGCAACATTTCATTCAAAAGTGTCTTGTAGAAGGGCAGCTCCAGGAGGGAGAGCAGGTGGGTGGCTGTGCGCAGAGGCCCTGGGGGCCTCCTCTGGAGGACTGCGGGTTGCCCAGGTGCGGGCTGAAGCCACTGGCCCCCTGGGTTGAGGGGTGGCTCCCTGCGCAGTGCTCACTCAACTCAAGGTAAGTTGGGCCCAGGGGCCTGTGGGGTGTGGAAGAGCCTACTCAAATTTGTTCAGTCAGCTGAACAGCGATTTTGTGCAGATTGGTCAAATTATAGTAACCCAATAAATGAGGCCAGTTTTCTTTACTCAGAATTTCACGGAGAGGTCTTGCCCTGTGGGGAAATGACGCCACTCACAGCTCTTTGGGTTTTGCTCTGTGCACAGCCAGTTCAGCTTCCTGCATGTGTTTCTTGCTAGAAAATTCAGGGTAATTCTGGGGGAATAGGTGCAAACACATGACTAGTGTATTTTATCTTCTACTGTAGTCATACTAAAGCAATTATGCAGTGAAAATATATTATTTTATCAATTGATTTCCCTTTGTTTCTCCATAGTATCAATTTAGAGCATTATGTAGTGTTTCCATGTGCCTAGATTATGCATAGAAATGGACAAAAGTGCCTGTGAATTTAATTTCAGGATAATAAAGGAGGCATTATGAAATATTTGTTCTCTGAAGGTCCTTTAGAATCGAGAATCGCTATTCTTCTATCAGATTATTATTTATGGATAATGACTCTGAAACTAATAGAAGCTGAGAAATTTGCCCAAAGCTACAGAGAATATTGATGCAATTACAGATGTACATACTCTCAAATTGTACCTAATAGCATTTCAAGACATAAGGAAATTAAGTAGGTGATCCATGATTTCCAAGTCTGAGCATTCTTATAAACTACAGATTCCCTGAGGATCTTAGTTAAATATTGACTCTGAATCCTCAGTAGATCTCAGAGGCACTTGAGAGTCTGCATATGAACAAACTCCATATGGTGATTGCAGTGATTGTTGGGCATCACTGTAGGTGGTAGGGGTTTGAGTCCTGCACACCTGAGAAAGGGGCCCTACCGGGTATGTCCCCTCCCTTGCCTGACCCTCCCTTCCTGATCCAGATCCCTTGAATCTTAGGAGTCATTGCCTTTGTTTATAGGAGGACTGAGTTGCTTTTTGTATTTTTAAATAACTGCCTTTTCATGCATTTATGAGTTTGGGGAAGAAGGGAAGTGATGAAATGCTTATTTGGGATAAGAGGAATGTGCTCAATGGAAGGAAATGTTTGAATAGACCTCTTTCTTTCTCCCACATTCCAGCCTTAAAGTTCTGAGTTCTTTTGTGGTTCAAAGCAGCCTCACCATTTTAACATAGCTAATAATAGAAAGGGGAGAGGCACTATTCTATTCAGAGTAGCTCCCCATTTACTACACAAATGTGTATCTACTTATCTAAAGTAGCATCACATTTTCTAACTCATTTTATTAAAAGAGTTTTGCCATTCATCAGCTATGAACTGAGAGCACTTTTTTTAATGAGAAGAAATGATAAAATGAGGTGCCAAGTAGTTCTATTAGCTTGAAATCCCACAGACCCTTCTTCAGTGGATCTTATAAGAATGATAAACAGATTTTTTTAAAAGAAATCCAATTTTAAATTATCTTGTATTTTTCAATATCACCAACAGATGACACTAGTGATTTCTGTATTTTTTTTTTAATAGCATTTCAAGAAAATTCTTCAAGCCTACAGTTTTGGGGATAAAATCTCAAAGTAATGAAACTATTAACAAATGTTAGTATATTAAGATTATTGTTTCTTAGGGTTTTAATTTTTGTTGTTGTCATCACACACTTTGCAAGGCATAATCCAAGATTGCTTTTGTAGAAAATGTCTTGAGCATCTCAGTTCTTCTCACCAACCCACAGTTGTTAGTTACTCTGAAACAGGAAAATGTCTACGGTGCTATGATGAGAGGGAGATATTATATATGTAAATATATATATACACATACATACATACACACACATATGTACGTATGTCTGCAGTGCTTTGATGAGAGGGAGATATATGTATTCCTAGAGTAAGAATTGGATGTCTGCTCCTCCATCTATAAAATCTGATGGTCTTGACATATTGTCTCCTGAGCATCTTTCCTCTACGAGGAAACTCCTCCAGTCATGGAATGAAACTAGTGCTGCAGTTATTGAGCCAAGTCCTAGGCAGTGACACAGGGCTCCAGGGGAGGGGTCACCATGTGCAGCTGTCAAATATTGTGGATCTGGGGGCTTTTCTCTAACCAATGTCTCTAGAAGTCATGGATTATGGGAATAGGGTCTAAATGGCACTGGCCAGGCCTGAGAATTTTCAGCACCTTCCGGCTGTGCTCTGCATATTCTCTAGACCCCATTTCTTTATTTATAACATGGGAATATCAGTGATGAGCAAGTCAGTCCAAGTTAACACAGGTCTCATGCTGGGTGACCCAATAAATTTGGAGAATCCACTGTCCCCCAGTTCAGCACATGCTAATGTTTACTGAACTAAAATGTGAATATTCTTTCTGTGGTCACGCATATTAAGGTATAGTCTACATAACATAAAAACAGATGGATTGATAATTTTTACCACGTATGTATATCTATGTAACCACCATTACAGTAGGGAGCATTTCCATCTTCCCCCAAAGTTCCTTTCAGCCCCATTACAGTAAACATACAACACCCCACATTCCAAGCTACACCAGTGCAGTTCCATCACTTTGGTTACTTATGCCTGCTGAAAATCCAGAATAAATGGGATCCTGTAGTATAGATGCCTCTGTACAGCCTCACTCACGTCACATGGTGCTGTGGGGTGAATTGAGTCCCCCACATGCATATGTGCTAACTCCCAATTCCTCAGGAGGTGTCTAATTTGGAGAAAGGGCCCTTAGGGAGGTGACTTGGAGGAGGTTTGGCCAGGGCCATCCTCCACTCTGACTGGAGACCTTAAAGTCGAGTGATCAGGACCAAGGGCACAGACTCCAGGGCCAGGGCACACACAGGTAAGAGATGCTGTCTGCCCAGGCAGGAAAGAGGCCTTAGCTGCGGCTTCCTGATCTTGCACCTCAGACTGCAGAACTGTGAGGAGAGTGTTGTTTAAACCTGTCTGTGGTGTCTGAAATGAGTGCAGCCCTGAGATTCTTCCACACGTGTGTGGAGCGACAGTTCACTCCTTTTATTGCTGCATGGTGACCAGTCTGTAGACTCACTTGTGCCTGACCATGGGTGGTCTCTGGTGTGGAGCTGTTATGAATAACGCTGCTATGAACATCTAGGGGCATGTCTGAAGTGGACTGTATTGTCATTTCTCTTGGATAAATATCTAGGTGTGAAATTGGTGAATCATGTAGGCAATGTGTTTAAGAGGGTACCAAACTATTGTTTCAAGTCACCATGCTACTACTTTTACTCTCTCTCTCTCTCTCTCTCTCTCTCTCTCTCTCTCTCTCTCTCTCTCTCTCTCTCTCTCTCTCTGTCTCTCTCTGCTGTAGAGGAGGCCGAGATGCTGGGTCACCAATGTTCTACCTTTAAGTCCCCCTACCCCCAGCCCCTTCTGCAGGTGCGAAGCCACATCTCACTGTAATTTCAGTTTCCTTCATACTGATACTGAGCCTCTTTGCTTCGGCTAGTTTTCGTGTGGGTACGAGTTAGGAGTAATGAAATATTTTAGATATATAGCCTGTGTTAGACGTGTGTTAAAATATTTTCTCCTCATCTATGACTTGCCTTTAAAATTTCTTGTTGGTGTCCTATGAGATCAGAAGATTATATTCTCCCAAAGGATAGTTTATCACTATTTTTTCTTCTGTGCTCTGTGCACTGTCTGTGAAAACTTGCTTCTCCAACATTATCAAGATGCTCTTCAGTGGTTTTTCTCCCCGAGATTTTCTAATAATTGTTGCTTTTACTCTTAGATCTAGAATCCATATCCAATTACTTTGGGTGTGTAGTATGTATGACATATGAGTTTTAGGCGGTTGAGTGGTATGTCCTGTGCTGACCCTCCAGTACCTTGTGAATGTGATCTAATACGGAAATGGAATCTTGCAGATAATAATTTAAGAAAAATGAGATGAGAATGTGGAATAAGGAAAGACCCATGTCCAAAAATCAGGGCCCATAGAAGAGAAAGGGGAGGGCAATTAGAGACACGTGAAGACTGAGAGATGGAACTACCAGCCCAGCAATGGGAAGAGGGGTACTAACTAGTAGCTGTAACTGAGAGACAGTCCCCACCCTCAGGCTCCCAGGGAGTTGCCCCCACTCCTGGATTCAGACTTTGGCCCAGAACCGGGAGAGAGTGAATGTCTGACATTTTAGGTCACGGTTTGTGGTAACTTGTTACTTCAGCCTTAGGAAACTAATACAGCATCAAAGTTTGTTTGCCTACATGGATATTGAGTTGTTCCAGAAAAGACTATCATTCATTGTTAATTTATCTTGGTGCTTTCACCAAAACTCAACAGATAGCTCAGCATAGGTCACGTCTGGACGCAAATTCTGCTGGTTGGTCTGTCTTGGCGCCAACCCCACACTGACTTTGTTTAATGACTCCTGCTCTCTTGTTTTGGCAACAGTACTCCTTAGAGTTCTAAATCTCTTGACATGGGAACTCAGAGAGCCTTCCATTTTATCATTTTTTAAATTTCTTTTCAAATATGTTTTGCTTGTCCGTGAGTTTTGCATTTCTATATACATTTTGAGAATCAACCTGTCAATAAAGTATACCTGGGGGTGTGATTGGGATCACTTTGCGTTTGAAGATTAATTTGTAAGATAATACATATTTAAAAATATTGAATCTTTAGAACTATGAATACGGTATAATTGCCTACTACTTAGTTGTTTTTTTTTTAAATCCCCAACAATATATTATATTTTACTGTTCAGTCATTTATATATTTTGTTAAGTTGATTTCTAATTATTTTGATTTTCTGAATTAGTTTCATCAGTTTTGTTACTGAGGATCTTTGACTGATGCCATTTTGGGGTCGTGGTTCCTCTTCTGTTTTAAGATTTTATGTAATATGGTGTACAGTCTTCATTTAGTATTTGATAGAGTTTATCAGTGAAAGCATTTAACTCTGGTACTGGCCTCATAAACATTTCTTCTTTTTTAAACATTCTGACTTAAATCCTTTAACAAGTGTGTGTATGATATTCAAATTCCATCAGTCAGTTTTGGTATATTGTGTTTTGAATAATTTTTAAATTTCATCTGACTTTTTAAACTTAGCATAAATTATTTTCCCTTATTTTCTTATCAATATCTGAAGCTTCAATAGGGACAGACCCATTTTCCTTTCTGATACTGGCAATTTATTTCCTTTCTTTTCTTTGTTACTCCTGATAAGACTTGATTTCCGATCTTTTCAAAGACCTAGTTATTACCTTCTTAATTTACTCTTAATTTTCTATTTATTCTATTTACTTGCTTACTGTTTTTATTTTTCTCTATTTCTTTCTATTTACTTTCAGTAATTAGTTCAGCTTTTCCACTGTTTAACTGGTAAAATTTCTATCATGAAGTTATGTTTTTTCTTTTTCTGGTCATATGATTTAATGTTGTATATTACATTCTAAGCATGGTTACTTGTAAAATTTTACTCACAGCACTAATAGTGGTATTTTTGAAGTGTGGGTATTTAATGTATACTGATACATAGTTTTCATTTTAATTCCTTAAAATATTTTCTTATTTATCTTGTAATCTCTTCACTGGCATATGGATCATTTAGAAATGTACATTTCTACTTTCAGATATATGGGGAGTGTTCTCGTTGTCCTATTGCTGCTGTAGTCATGTATTCTGTTGTGTTCAGATAAGATGCTTGAGACTGCAGAATTGTGACATTTACCGAGACGTTCCACAGCCTGACTTGGCTGTGTGGTGAGGTCCCATACACACTCCCAGCAGTGTCTGCACATGCCCACTGGGTCAGCAGGTTGACTGTGACCTCTGCACATAGGTTCTGTCCACCTGGCCAACCACTTAGTGGGAGAGAAGTGCTAGCAAGCTCCGAACAATTGTCTGTCTGTTCTTCCTCGTTGATGGTTTTCAAATCATACAGTTTAATCCTCTATTACGAGGTATGTACATATTTATCTTTCTTATGACTTCCTGATAAATTACTCTTCATTATTACTTGTAATACTTTTGGTCACAAAATATATATTGCCTAATAGTAATATAATTATGTCACCATTTTTATGTGAACTGTTAGCACACGACTTTGTTTTTCCATTTTTATTTCTAATCTGTCTGTGTCATATTTAAAACTCATCTCTTGTAGAGAAGACACAATTGGATCTGCTTTATTTTTATCCAGTCTACAAAATTCCTGCCTAGTAGTATATTCACATTCAGTGCGATTATCCAGCTCATCACTTGAGGTGTGCCTTTATATACTTATTTGTCACTTGTTCCTTGATGTTTTGTTTCTCTTCTGTACTTGTCTTGCTTTATTTGGGTTATTATTTATGTTAGCATTGCATTCTATGTCCTCAACTGGCTCTGTAGTTCTTGTTTGTGGCGAACAACTGACCCTCTGGTCACAGTGCATTTGGAGTCCCCTCCTGAGGGCAGGACTACTAGAGAGCCTGGGGAGGCCTTGCCCACCTTTTTGTCAAGCCCAGTCCTTAGTCAGGGGCACCCCTCCTGACTTCTGAGCTCTTCTGCTCAGCGCTCCCTCTCGGTTCTGCCCTCTAGATCCAATCACGTTAGAGCCTAACCTCTGCGGCCTGTGTCCTGAGTTCCGTGGACACCTGGCTGTGGCCGGGTTGCAGGTGTGAATGTGGTCGTGAGGGTGTTCTCAGGGGAGAACGGGTTACCGCGCTGTAACTGCTGAGAACCTGTCTCTCAGGCCTCACAGTCTGGGGCTGCCTGATATCCCTGCCTGGGGGTAGCTGTCCCATAGTTTGTGTCATATCAGAGTTTTGTATGGTGGAAGGAACAATTTAGGGTTGTTACCACAGCAGAACCTGAAGTGGAATTCCGATCTGCATGGGCTTTTCTGGGAAGAAAAAAGAAAACTAAGAAGTCCCGCAACTTCAAACGTGGGGATAGAGAGACACCACCAGACTTCCATAGAGGGAGACAGGGGCCACCTGAATGAGGGCTAAATATAGATAGATAGTGATATATAGTGGCACATGTTTTACAGCTTGTCTTGGGTGTTAGAAGTATTTTGAGCAGTGGAAACTCAATATTGCACATTATCATCAGCAGCAGAGACATGATCTTCGTTGTTCTCTGGTCAGGAAGACTTTCTTATATATTTTATTATAATTAGATGTTCAATAATCTACAAATATATTTTTATAAACTTTGAACCAAATCCACATAGAAGGCTCAGTAGTACCCTGAGCTCATACACGGGTTTAGGTGGAACATAAATCGTTTCGTAAGTCTGATGCTCAACTCTCTTTTCCTATAACTGGGCATTTTATTGTGGAGATAATTTTGCCCCCGCCCACCCCCACCCCAACCTTATTCGGATGTATTTTAAGACATCACTATAAAGGTGACTCATCCTTTGACTCTAATTTTTTTTAGGTAATTCTCAAGGGTCTCTCTCAGAAACACATTGAGTTCTGAGTCTGACCTACAAATCAATGAAATGAATTGGGTTTTGAAGGACTTTTCTTTTTTCCCTCAATTCTGTGTTTGAAATCGTTCCCTCTGTGGTATAGGAGAATCCTTAGTTGGACTTGCCCATTACAAAAACCCATACATATCATCAGATAATGAAATTCTATTTTCAGATTTGCGAGTGAATAATTCATTGATGTACTCAGCAACCCAAAGAGTGACAAGTTAGACCTTCACTTCAAAGGACAACAAAGGAGGGCTCCCATCTTTTTGCTCACATTGGTCTCGTGGGAAATGGAAAGAGCTATATTTGAGGTCTTTATGGCCCCCGAAAGGGACTACACCGAATTCTGATGGCTTCTATATAAGATAGATAGGGAAATAGTTGGAAACCAGCCATTTTATCTTGTCAGATCCTTTCAGAGGACGTACGGTTCACACGCACATAACCTGAGCAATGTTTGCAAGGAATTGCTAAGTAATGAAAATGTGCTCTCTTGTGCCAACCCAGATGGGAAGGATCATGTCAGCACAATTCCTGTCAGATGGTCTTCAGATAAAGATTCGGAGCTTTTAACTTCTTTTAATGAAAAAATGTGGATAATCAGGCTTGTGGTGTAATGGAACTTTTATCTCACAGCGTAAGTGAATTATAAATAGAGTTATATGCTCAGAAGGTGACCGACATAGTATATTCAAACAGAAAAATCAGGACTACTGTTCAACTTTGAACAAGATTTGTACCTTTTCTGAAAAATGGAGGAGACGGGCCAGTTAAAGTACTGAATGCATGTCAAAAGCAGGAGACTCCTGGATCCTTTGCACTACTAATCTGAAGTGGAAATATCTCAGTCTCCACTGTCGGTGGGATATGACCACTGGCATCAGCAAGGCAGTGATTCCATATCAGCATGGCCTTTTATTTTCTTTGCACATCGTCCTGGCCATCTGCCTAGTTTTTGAACCGCAATTATCCTCCATATAAAATATGACCAGTGCTTCCCTGGCAGAGTTAGTTTGATGATCAGTAAAAGTATTAAAAAGAAGTAGTATCGCAGTGCACTCAGTGGCGTAGGGCTTGCATAGTCCACATATATTCCACATATATCCCGAGGTCCTGGCAGGTGCTGGCTTTATGTCCTGGAGTTGGTGGGAGGAACCAAATGAGCAATACAAGTAACAAAAAGAATCGGCACATTCCTGTGTCCAGCCGTTTTGAATTCTCTAGCTCTTATCGTCGGAACGTATGGATGAAGCAAGTTACGGATCCCCTGTGTTCCTTAAAGGAACGTTATAACGTTTTTGTAAAAAGTAAACAAGTTAATGATGCAAAATGAGAGCAGCGCTTGTCACCTTCTGAGTGTTCTGCTAGTGTTACCTTCTTTACTTGATGCTAGAGGATCAGAGGCTTCAGAATCTTCCCGCCAGGATCCGACTGCTTGGGCTAGTGCTTTTCTGTTTCTCTGAACTTTGCTTTTCTTGTCACTAAGACATGTTCTAATGACAGTCACAGAAGGTGCTTGTGAGGATTGAATAGGCAACACCTATAATGAGCTTAAACAGTGCCCAGCACAGCACATGAGTCTGATAAATGCTTCGATCCTCCTGTGTGTATGTCTGTGTGTGAATGTGAGTGCGGGCCTTTCAAAAACAGACCATTAGAGAGATTCCTATAACAAGCATCCATACGCTCAGTGCCAAAGAGTAACTGGTCTAACTTGTATCTTTCTAACAAATGAAATATTTCAATAGCCTCTCTCTGCTGAATGAAATTTTGAAAGACATTTCCCCACTTCTCCTGTAAGCCAGCTGCAAGGAATTTAAAACCACGAGACTACTGGATATTGGTGAAAGTATGTGCCCGAGAGATAGATTTCCAATGCTTGACTTCTGGTTCTACCACTGAGCACTTGGGATCCTGGCTGTTTCCTACCCGCTGTGTCAATTTGTGGATGCGGTGCTAACAGCAACAGTAGGGCAGATCTGTCACAGAGGAGAAAATGCAGGGAGAGTGCTGGTACTGAGCCTATTGCTTTCCAGATGGTAACCCCATTTCAGGGGGAAACAATCTGAAAGTTTTCTTGAAGTCGTGGAGTCGGATAGGATTTGAAAGCCATTTCATTTACTCTTCATAATACAACCATAGCCTCTTGAATTTAAGTTCCAGGAGGGCAAGGTTTTTGCCCATTTGATTTAACAAGTATTTGCCTATCTCCGGTGCTACATAGTATGGAATCAACAAATAACTTAGTGAGTGTTCAATGAAAAGGAAAATGATTGTTTCAAACAAATGATTATTTGCTAACGTAGATTTCAGTTGTTTCATTCTTTGAATGTTATTTCCTTTTGATGTCGGCTTCAAACACACTGATTTATGTGTATAGATGACAACACCTAATGCCTATTTCATTTTTAGTCTAGGATAAGTACCAGACTGAGCACTTCACCAGTGTGAGCTCATGCATTTCTCATCTCAATTCTGTGAGGAGGGTGTTAGAGCCCATTTTAAAGATGGAAGCTGAGGCACAAAGAACTAGGTCATCTGCCCAGTATCATGGAGGTATAAACAATCAGAGCCAGTATCTCAACCTGGTCTCCACCCTCAGTCTCAAACTCTTGTCTATGTCAACTTGGGCATTTATTTTATAGACAACAAACAGAGGTGTTTAATAATAATAATAATAGCTCAGTATCTCAGAATCAGCTCCCCTCGAGCACACAAGCCAGGCCACCTCACCTGGCTGGGTCTTTTGACAACATTCACTCATGGTCTTGTTCTGACATAGGTGCAGGTCTCTCTTCACTCTTGCAAGACCTTCTGAAGAGGGAGCCGAGACCAAGAAAAGTCTCAATCACTTGTTTATCCCAGCACTACTTAGCCCGGTAGTTCCTGGACATTTGATAAATATTTGCTTCACCAGTGACTGAAGGAGAGAGCAGTTGTAAGAAGCAGACTGCGTTCTCACCAGACACCTGCACCGCTGATGCTCCCTGGAGTGACTGACAATCACAGAAAATCCGTGTTCTTTTTCACCAAGGTCGGGGCTCTTCGATGCATAGCAAATGAAGACCTTCACCCACATTAAAGGAGGCAGTTCCACAATTGTTATTACAAAGCATTAACAAGTATATCACTTGATTGAGGTATTCTTGATGGAAATGGTCACTGAAGCCTTTAAGCTTCAGAACTGCTAAACCGTGAAGGGAAACCCAAAAGATAAAGGCTTGCGTTTCCTTTCATCTACTCAGGGTGTCTGATTGAGTTTTCACTTTCTTTCAAAAATTGTATCAGATTGAGCCATAGAAGAGAGCAGTAGGAGAGACTAGTGTTTTTAGAGTTCCATGTCATTTTACAGAAGTTAGGTGGCAACAGGGCCCTGGGGACTCACCTCTTTCAGTTTTGAATTTAAATCACTTGGGGATGCTAGTCCCCTTCCTTGACACCACCATGTCTGTCTGTCTGTCTGTCTGTCTGTCTGTCTGTCTCTCTCTCTCTCTCTCTCTCTCTCTCTCTCTCTCTCTCTCTCTCTCTCACATAGACATTCTTCTCTCCCTCATTTCCCAGTTTTCTGGCCCTGGTAGTTGTCATACTTGCATTTTTACTGAGATGCAATGCTGCTTTATCATAAAGGAGCAACATGAACAAGGAGTCTCCCAAGGGGATGACTGTGTACGCCCCCGTCATACCCACCCATGTGCATGTATGTTCCAGGGATTCCTGACATGAATCTTCTGTGAGATAAGCAAGTAAAGCTCAGTCAAATGAAGTTCACTGGTCAGCAGTGCAAGGATATGGACTTCACTGCTGGACAGGAAACAGGCTGCCATCTACTCTGCTCTCTCAGTCAAATGGAAACAGTTCACATTAAACCTGTTGATATGCAGGCATAGGCTGTGTGTCCGTATAACCCTGTCAGACTCTATCAAACCCATTCCAGTGTGACTTCAGTTGACAGGTGATAAATCTATACAGGCAGTGACATCAGAAGGAAAAGAAACATTTGGAATCTTGTGATAGAATGAAAAAAAGTTTTCCCCACATATATTGGCAAAAATAGCATAAAATAGATTTTGGTGAAACTTAACTAAAAGTTTTTGTCATTATGTCTGTTACTTTATATGTGTGCAGACTAAATCACCTCTTCATAGTCCTTTAAGGTGTCAACAATTTTTGATAGCAGAGTTTTTAAGCAGTATGTTTGTATAAATTCCCTACTCTGTCACTTATTTATTTTAAACAATGTGAACACAGAAGTGAAAATTCCCTAATATTTAAGGTACTCAGGAGGTAGGGGATAAATTGCTTAATTTAAAAAATTATTTATTATTTCTTAAATAATAATTTTATGGTTTATTTTGTTTACAATGCTGTATTAATTTTGGGATACTGAAATTTGATTCTCAAGCTCTGAGTATTTCATGCCTCACAAGAGTGCTGATTTCCACTATTCTCTTTCTCTTCTTAGGCAGGTTGGGTATAATTATGTTTTGATTGAATCCCCTTTTTGTTTTCTTCTTTGATTTTTCCCTAGAGATGTATTTTGAGGTTACCCTGAGGTTGGCATTAAGAATTTTCTATTTTCTATTTTTATTTAAAAGCAGATTAATCTTACACTCATTCTAACCACCCACATTTTTATTCTCTTCTCCTCCCCAGTTTTTATATTTGTTGGCATTACTGTTTTTAAGTGGAATTTCTTTACGTGTTTCAGAGTATCCTTTAGTATTTTTTGTAGAGCTGGTCTTGTGGTGATGAATTCCTTTTAATTTTGCTTATTGGAAAAGCTTTATCACTCCTTCAGTTCTGAATGGTAATTTGCAGGCAATAGTATCTAGGTGAAAATCCTTTTCTTCCAGACTTCTAATATATCATGACATTCCTCTGGCCTCTAGAGTTTGAGCTGAGAAATCGCTGAGAATCATATAGAGACATCTTTGTATATGACTCGTTTTTCTTTGGTTGCTATTAAGATTCTTTCTTTATCTTGTATTTTTGATATTTTGATGACAACGTGTCTAGGTGTAGGTATGTCCGTGTTTCTTTTATTAGGAACTCTTTGAGTTTCCTAGATCTGGAGACTTGTTTCATTCCCCAGGTGAAGGAAGTTCTCAGCTATTATTTCTTGAAATATTTTCTGCTCCCTTTTCTTTATCTTCTCCTTCTGGAAACTCCATGATACAAAGCGAATGTTGCTGCTTTTGATGTTATCCCATAAGTTGTGAATGCTGTCTTCATTTCTTTGCATTCTTTTTCCTCTTTGCTGGTCTGCCTGAATGCATTCCCCACCCTGCTCTCTGGGTCACTGATTCTGCTGGAGGCTTCATCCAACCTACTCTTGTGTTCCTATATTGAGTTCTTTATGTCAGCTACCATGTTCTTCTTTTCTTTTATATCTTGCTTCATTTCTTCTCTTTTTGTTGTTGTTCTCTTTCTCTATTGTTTTCTTGATTTCCATGAGTATGTTTATCAGTATGTTTATGCTCTAAATTCATCCTCTGGTAGTTTGCACATGTCTGTCATTTTCAGATTTTCCCCTGGGGTTTTAATTGGATCCATCGTTTTGCATATATTTCTGTGTTTTAATTCTGATTACGTTTCTGTGGGTTAGATTTCCCTGCAGTGATGGCAGTGTGTAGGTTATCAACTTGCATCAGAGAAGCCTGGATCTTGATTTCAACACAGGGAATTCGGTGTCACCACTGGTTGAATTTGTTGACGTTCTTAGGTGTATCCTGTGTTGGGACCTGAGAGTTCAGCCTTTGAGGTTAGAGTTTGTGTGGGAGATGCAGAGCCTTCCTCCAGTGTCCCAACTCTGAACAGGAATGCCCACACCTTTTCGCTGGCCCAGTCAGCAATCAGGCTGATGTTCCGCCTCCATCCACACGGTGGCACTGTTGGTGGGCTTGAAGATTCCTTCCTTCCAGGTCTTTCTTCTTCCTTTAAACCTGGGGACCAGATTTCTGGTGTGGGGTCCTGTGGCTCTGGAGTAATATGGTGAGAGAGGGTGCGGTGGGAGAATTCCCCTAACTGCCTTCCGGTTATGGTGGCATCATGTAGTTTCCCTTTTGGGGGGAGGAATCCTACTCAGACTACTGGGGAGCAAGTCCTCCTTCTGTCTTGTACCAAGACCCTTTCCCCTTGCCCTGTGTCCCACTCCTGCTCGCGGGCTCCCTTCTGCTCTCAGAGTGGCTCCTGGGAAGCTCAGTTCTTCCAGTGGTTCCACCCGCTCTGCCACTTTTTCCCCCCAAGGCTGGGAGTCCTGAATCCCTGATGCAGCTCTGAACTGTGTCGCCCTCTCCTGCCTTTGTGGTGGCGATCACTGTCGCTGCGTCTTCAGCCCCCAGGCCAGCTCTTCCACGCCATGTGTGTCTGAAAAATAGGTGATTTCTAATTGTTCTGTGAACATGGGATCCGGCACATCCTACCAGGTCGCCATCTTGACCACCTCCCAAATAGCTTAGTTTTTGAAGGTACATTAAGGCAAGTAATTAAGGAATCATTATGTGTTGGAAGCTCGTTAATACATCCTGAAAAGGCAATCTACTCCCACTTAGCTTTACTGACCTACCTGATAAATTTCACAAAAGGTGGTGGTAGAACCCTGTTTATTCAGGAAACACAGTTTGGATATAATTTTAGTCGGAATCATTGCTGAGGTAGAAGGGAACTGACAGATGTTGATTCAGCTTGTAAAATTTTCCTTTGAAAATGTAATTCATCCCAAGAGAAGGACAACTGTTTATCTAAAAGCCTGAAAAGTGAAATCCTTCCCCAGACCCTACCTCTTCCTCCAAAGATCGTGGGTCTGCTCTGAACCCCTGTTCAAGGTGGGTCTTTATCCTGGACTTGAAATCAGTCTTTATGAAGAGCCCCCTTACTGTTCCCTCTTTCTGTTGGTGATTGGTTAACCATTTCAGAAACCAAAATATATAAAAACTCTTCTTCCTAAATTCACATGGCATATATTGAATAAGTGAAGGCTCTAATTTTGCTTTTTCAGAGTCACAAATCACTGCAAAATGCTAACACATGTCAAGGATCAAGTTCTAGTGCCCAGTCTTGTTCCCAGCTGATCAACTAAGAAGCTTTGTTTATCAGTTAATGACTGTATTCTTACAAATATTTTACTAAAAGTGTGAATGATGCTGTGCATAGATTGAATATATATTATAAAATTTAAAAGAAGTCAGATTTTTCATTCTCAGTTTTCTATCACGAGATTCTTAGCATGTTAAAACAGACCTGGTTTCAAAGTGACCTTCATCCGGTGAAGGCTTTGTCCGAATCAAGTCTGATGGAGACCGTGCACAAAGCAAGAGGTCGGACATCATGAAAGTCCTTCTACTTTCCTCTCTGTCATGGTCCCTCGATAACTTTGTCGGGTGGTTAGAAAACTAATGACCTCATCAAACCCAGTTCATTCAAGAATGGAAAAACATCTGGAGATGTTAAATGAGCTGTATTATCCAGGGTCAGGATCACCAGGGGATGTGGAGCCCACAATTGGAATAGGAATCAGCTCTCCTGGAAAATACAACTGGGAAGCAATTTGCCTTGTCATAACAGCCATATCACTTATTAACTATGTCTATTATAACAAAGTAACTCATGGGACGTTTCAGATCAGGGAAGCTATCTACCTCCTAGGAGAATGGAAAGCAATCTGAGGGTAGAAACTACAGAGCACATCTCTTAGAAACTACAGAGCACATCTCTTATGAAGTGCTCTTGATATACAAAAAAAAAAAAAAAAAGACCATGGGAAAAAGACCAGACCAACATGGAATATAATACAGGCTTACTCTTTGGATAATGTATTTTGCAGAATACTTTACACAAAATTTGAATGTGTGTTTCATGAATAAAGAATTCCACACATAAGTAAATGTGAAAAAGACTGGATTAAGCAACATTAAATAGTATGGTGGACTTCGTTTTTGATATATGCTAAATTCATTGTAAATCTGCAATACCTGATATTTTCCAAATTTATTTGCTATGAAGCCTTTTATAAAATATGTTAAATGTTACACCTGTTGGAAGGTGGTCTGCAGAATATGTTTAGTATCGTGTGAATCAGCTTAAGAGTCAGAAATTTGGTGATGCTATCTCAACCCCAAACCACAAAAGTTTTGAGTGGTAATTTCACTGAGTCTCTGTTTCTCTTTACATAAAGTCTGAGTCTCTTTACATAAAATGGCATCTATAACACCAGAATTGCCTATATGAGAGTTGCTTAGTACCAGTTAGGTTTATGATATACAGTGCTTTTCAGAAAGGTAAGTATTATTAAATATTAAGTATGTTTATTCTGCTATAAGTTTATAAGCCTAACTTCACTGATAGGTTTGAAAAGAGGCACAAACAGGATAGTGTCAACTAACATTTTCAGAATTAAAATGGCAGTGTTTCTGTTGAAATGATAGACCATCATTTTATTCTGAGTATTTGCAGTTGTGACAGGCATTTTTCAATGATTTCTAGTATGAGTAAATTTGAATATTAATCACTTATTATAAATTTATTTCTGCTAGGAAGAAGCTTATTGAAAAATTACAAAATTCTACATGTTTGTAAACAAAATCAAAGATAAATTGCGTAGTATATTCATTGAGCTTGGGTCATTTAATGTTTTTTCTCTCAGTGATTAATAAAACAATCAAATTCATATTTCAGAGAGGAAATAGTACACGTTCACAAGGTTAAAGGACAAATTCAAGCTATTAATTGTTTTAAAAGTAATTGATTACTTAAAATATGTTAAGCATTTCCTCACAAAATAAAATTATTTTGAAAACAACTAAATTTTTATTTATTCTAATTTACTTTCCCCGATTAAGCCCACAAACATTTTCACTATCAGAAGGCTAAGGAAAAGACTCATAATTTATAATTTTATGAGAAATACTTTAATGAATGTAAGTCATCACTTAAAGTCTTTTACCAAAAGAGTAAGAGATTGACAAAAATAGCAAACACAGAATAAGATTTCCTATATTCACAGTTTTATCAATTCAGGGTAGAATATAAATTCCATGAGGGCATACTCTGTTTATTTTGTTACTGCTATATCCCAGAGTCCAGAAGAAAGCTTGGCATTTATGTTTTTGGAAGATCCAGGATTGATAGTGCCCTGGTACCTGCCAGAAGCAAATCAGCATATGGAAGAATATAACATCATCCAAACTTTCAAGTTATTTCTGAATCTCAGATGTTACTAGAACATGAATAAAAGATCTCTAGCAGATGATGAAACTGGCAATACAAAACAACCAGTCAAAGAAACTCCAGATCTTGGAAATAAAACAAAAATAACAGATACAAGGCACCATTGAAAGGTTGAAAAGATAATCCACAGACTGGGAGAAGATATTTGCAAAAAATGTGTATGATAAAGGACTGTTATCGAAAATATACGAGCAACTCTTGGACTCAACAATAAGAAAACAAAGTGTTGATTAAAATGGGCCAAAGTCCTTTGCAAGTATCTTACCAAAGACAGACGGCAACTGAGAGTATAAAAATACACCTGACAGAGTATGTCACTGGGGAACGCACATTTAAAGGTCAGCGAAGTTCGGTTTCACACCTGTTAGAATGGCCCAGTTCAGAATTCTGAGAGTACCCACAACTGGCCAGGATGCGTGTCAGCAACCCTAACTCTTAGTCATTGCTGGCGGGAATGCACTTGTATAGACATTTTGAAGATAAAAACACACAGACCATGTGAGCTAGCAATTGCATTTCTTGGTATTTGCCCAAAGGAGTTGAAAACTTTGTCCACTCAGTACCTGTACACAGGTATTTATGGCAGCTTTATTCACAATGATAATACTTGCATTCAACCAAGATGCCCTTCAGTAGCTGAATGGATAAATAAACTCTACATCCAGACAAAATAATATTATTCAGCACAAAAGACATCGGAGCTATCAAGCCATGAAAAGATCTGAAGGAAGCTTAATGCATAGCACTACATTAAAGAAGCCAGTTTACTAAGTTTCATGCTGTGTGACTTCACCTGTATAACATTCTGGAAAAGACAACTCTAAGGAGACAGTAAAAAGTTGGGTGGGCACCATTGTGGATGTGGGAGACCAATAGGATTTGTTCGCAGTGAAACTTTAAGATGCATTGACTGTAGATGCATGTCTTTTGATATGGATCCATCCATTATACAGGCCAGGAATGGATCCTAATGTAAATGACAGTTTCTGGGCGATAATGATGTGCCAGTGAGGTTCATTAATTGTAACAGATGCACCACTTTGGCGGATGAGGTCGATAAAGGGGAGGCTGTGTGTTCGGTGATACAGGAGGTGTTCCAGGGGACTCTGCACTTTCCTCTCAGTTTTGCTGTGAAGCTAAAACCATCCTAAAAGTACAGTCTATTTAAAAGAATAAGATAAATTTGCAAATTTCTAGTGAAGAAGAGACCAAAAGATATTATAACATATCTGAAATAACCAATTACAATTCTACAATAGGAAAAATAAAATGCAGAACTTAATAGATGTTTTAGTGACAAATTAGACTCAACTGACTGAGATTTAATGAAAAGAAATACAGACTGAGAGAAGAAACCATCCAGAATAAAGACATCAAGGGATCAAATAAAGAAAGTGATGTAGAAACAAGATAACCTAATGAGACCATCTAACATAAAAATTATGTAAGCAAAGAAGAAAGGGAAGGAAGCAGAAGTGCTGTTTGAAGAGGTGATCTGTGGGGGTTTCCCCAAGTAATAAAAGACCTGAACCCACAGAATCAGTATATCAACAAATATCAAGCAGAATAAAAAATTAACACCTCGTTGCTTTATAGCAAATGACAGAAAAAAACAAGTACAAACATGGATTATAAATGAATCTGGGCAGAAGAAACGCAACGGGATACCTTCAGAGGTGCCAAAACAGGAACTCCAACTAACTTGCAGAAAGTAGCAATGAAAACAAGATACAGGAATAATATTATTAGTTTCTTGTAGAAACTAACGCCCAACCTAGAATAATATAATATTGATTACCCTTTTCAGTCATAAAGACGAAATAAAGCCAAGTTCTACCCAACAAAAAAACGAGAGAATCACCACAGGTGACGTTTTCCAAATATGTTCTTCTTACAGCATGACTGGCATCTCTCCTGCATGGAGAGGGGTTCCCGGTTCTTCCCTTCTAATCTGGTTGGACTTTGTGACTTTTCTGGTCAGTAAGTGCTGCAGAGGGCTACCCTAAGACTCCACTGTAAGGCCATAAAGATGATTGTCTCTCTCTGTCCCTCCCCCACCCCCTTGGGACCCAAGCTGGAGGAATAGATGAAGAATGCAACCAGAAGACAAACTGAAACCCCACGATCTGGCAACACCCTGTTCAGTCAGGTGAGAGAGAAGCCTCCAAGATTTCTGGTTCCTCGTCTGCATCCTTCCACCTGAACCCCAAACTGTGTGCGGCAGAGACAAACGCCCCCTCTGTTCAAATTCCTTGCCCATAGAAGCTGTGGTGTTCTTTTAAATCACTACGTTTTGAGAGCTTCTGTAATGTAATTAAGTCACTGAAATCAGTTATGGTTCCAGAAATGAGGTCCTAGATGAGGACAACATTAATGAGTGACGGTGGCTGCGAGTGGGAGACGGAGGTTGAAAGACTCCAAGAGTAGGAGCCTGCCTCTTCCAGGGAGGCCGCCAGTGAGCGCGGACAAGGAGGGAACCACTCCAGGGAAGGAAGTGGAAGAAACACCTGGCAATGGATAATTGACCTGCAGAGATTCCTGAGCAGGTGTGGAAGGTGCCTCTGGCTCCTTGCTGCTTGTGATACAATGCTGGGGTAGAGCTGTGCTAAAGGAAGACCAGGAGATTCCACAGATGCAAGTCTTGCTGGACGCAGAAAAGACTCTTTCCCAGTATCTGCAGGACTTGCACATTAAAAGGTGTTTCAGAACAAAGTCATATCCATCTTAAAACTCTCCGGATTTATAGGTGGTGCCTAAGAGAATACTTCAGTGAAGTTAATTTTTCTTTATAAGCTTCGAAAGCATGTTATATTTAAAAATATAAGAAGTGCTTCAAATTCAGCACATGAGGAATGACTTTTAGTGCCATAAACAATGCTTTCAGAGTGTCCAGCAGTGGAGGTGACTAATAACATCCTCTTCAGAGTATCACCAAATTATTGCCAAGCCATTGAGAACCAATAATATTTTTTAAGGTTCTTTTTCCCATTGGTCCTTAAATAAAACCAAGTAACAATTGAGAGCAGCAAGCAAAGCTTTATTTCACTTGCCAAGGAAGGAGACAGGAGCTAGTGCACTAGACTCTTCCCAGAAAAGGGACAGGGCAGGGTTTTTAAGACTAGGTGATGACATTTTTTTCTGTTTTTCTTTTTTGTAGATGAGACATGTAACCTATTCTTTTCAGATATACAGTGTAATGATTCAATATTCGTTATACTGTGAAATGGTCGACACGGTAAGTCTAGTTAACATCCATTACGTCACATAGATACAATTTTTTTCTTGTGATGGGAACTTTCAAGATGTACTCTCTTAGCAGCACTCAAATAGACAATACCATATTGATAACTGCGTCTCTATGCTGTGACTGACATCCCCAAGACCTATTTTATAACAAGATGTATACCTTTGTACCAAATTCACCATGTTACTCCCCCACCTCTGGCAACCAACGATCTGTTCTCTGTATCTATGAGTTTGTGCATTTTGTTTTTGTTTTTGTTTTGTTTTATTTTACATTCTACCTTTAAGTGAGATCATGCAGTGTTTTTCTTTTAATGTGTAAATTATTCACTTAGTGTTATGCCCTTGGGGTCCATCCATGTTGTTATTGATGAAAACATTAGGATTTGTTATTTTTATGACTGAATAATACTCTGTTTGTGGGTCTGTGTATGTATATCATATTTTCTTCATTCATTCATTCTTCCATGGACACGCAGTTTCTCTCCATGTCTTAGCTTGGAATTAGTGCTGCAGTGACTAATGATGCATATATCTTTGAAAGATTGCTTCACTGCTGATTCTAGATTCTCTTATAAACTCTGACACCGGTTCTGCAAGTCACTGCTTTCCTGATGTTATGAGATGACAACAACTGAATGTTTTTAGACAATCTGTGGACTCAGTTCTTGTCCAGAGGTTTTTGTGTGATTCAATCATTTACATGTCAAAGGGTTGCTGGCATCCAGGGGTGGCCATCGAAAGATGAACTGTGTGTGTACACACTTTTGAGCAGGAGTACTGTCTACCTTATGGGAGTAGTTGAAGGGTGCAGATTGTGCTGCATCTCCATTTTAGAGATGGTAGATTGTGAAAAACATGCACACCAAAATCAGTAAAATGTAGTATTACTGGTAGGATTGTTCTCCAAGTAGCAGGGTATATTGCTCTTAACCCAGAGTGATTTAATGAGTACATTTTGTTTCTTGGGGGATCAAGAGAGACATCCAGTCGGGTGTAATTGCATTAGATTCCTCCCCCTGGCAACAACCCCAAAGTCAGAGTAAAGCCTTTCTAAATTACACAGTCGACTCTGCTGGCCTAGAGTAAATAAATCCAATGAGAATCGCAACCAGACTAGTTGGTTAGTTACTTCTGCTGCCTAAGCCCAACATACTATCAATGAAAATTTATACTGTGCCAGCGTTCCTCAGATCAACAAGGCTTTGTAAATACCCCTATTTAGTCTCCAGAAATGAACCAAATATTTCCTAAATATCTGGGCTCTACCAGTTGAATCTGCTGATATCAAATGATTCTGATGATTGCTTTAGTGAACTATCTGTTATTCACACATTTCCAAGATGCCCCTAAGGTCATGTGTGTATCTAGCATTACGGATTTGCTGACAAACAGGAGTTTGGACAGAATGGTATCTCCCTTTGTATTTGCCTGGCCATAAACAGAAACTTGGCCAGCCCTGAGTGAGTGCCCTGGTTTCAAACCCCAAAATCAAGTGCTCCAGAATTCTACAAGCCAAGTATTTGCTTTAAAAAATTGTTTAGCTAATATTTAGCATGTAAGAGTGTTTTTCTTGCTGGGAGACTTACAATGCAGTTCTGTTCGCTCACTATTTATGAAATATCATTTGTATCTGCAATCTGCTATTTAGATCCATCTATATGTATATGATTATTTGCAATCTGTGAATAGTTATAATTAAATGTAGCCAAGCAAAAGCATGATGAGATTTGTGACACCTGCAAATTTCCCTTAAAACCAAGTATAATTGCTACTGATTAGCTCATTATCAGGGGATTTTTCTACTTGCTTTCTATCAGTTCTTTTAATATCAACATGTGCATATTTCAAATGAACTCAGAATAGTATACTGTTGTTTTTCTCAGTTACTCTCCACTATGGTTTCAAGCCGAGATAGATAGTACATTCCTAATTTGAGTGGAGGCAGCATTCTGTTTGACCAGGTCTACAAAGCATTTGTATTGTTTACATTTCTGACCAGAAATCAGCTCACTTGATCTGTTCGACATATTGGCCAAGGCAAGAGCTGCTGCAGAGAAGGTCAGTGTGAAATGCTACCTTGGGGCACAGTGGTAGAGAGGTTCATGACAGTGTGGAGTGAGGAAGGCTTTCGGATCTGGGCAGTCATATCAGAGGGAGAATCACAAGCATGTTCTCTGATTCCCAGTCCCTGGCAGGAGGCGTGTGCAGATGCTGGCAGCGCAGTGTGGAGGCCAGTGCTCAGTTAGCATCTGGAATGACCAGCGAGGTGAAGAGGCTTAGGGTGGGGATGTGAAAGGAGCCGTGCTTGAGTTAGCCTAGCAGATTCAGATTCCAGTTCTCCTTCTTTCACACACTACACCTGTCCCTATTAGAGGAACTTTGTTCCTATTTGTAGCCTTTAAAAATGGCTAACAAGAACTACGCACAACTGTTCTGTGGTCTTTAAAATCTTGAGGAATCAAGACATGCATATTGAAATGACTCAGGATTAAAGTCACATGTACAAAGAGCTCACTGTGATTCAAGATGTGACAGTGCTTGTCATCAGAGGAAAGCTTGGTTTTATATGAACCTAATCTCGAACCTAATCTCAGCCAGCAGCCATTTATCCCTGCTGGGGCATCCACACAGAGCTTGTTGGCTGTTGGCTGGTCAGGCCAGAGCTCACTCTGTCTCTGTGCTAGGTGAGGGAGCTGATGTCCTGGGATGGGCCCCATCATGTCTGGCACGTGGCTGGCAGTCGTCTGGCACAGTGACCAGGCCTGGAATATTCATGGTTTGCTCGAGTATCCTGAGCTTGTGTTCCTGGTAATTGCAGCGGCGTTCAGCCGTCCTGGGCCTTGGAGCTGGCAGAGTCCACCGCACACACAGCATCTCGCAAACAATGCAGGCCAGCAGCCTCACCCGAGGGGAGAGAAGCGTGCTCTTCCCCCGGGGAAGGAGCTGTCAAGAACACTGCAAAGGGCTTATATAGCCAAAGAAGTGATGAATTGGGGACTTAACTAGCTTACGAGAGCAGAAATTAGAATGTTTCGGAGGTATCAGAGAAAACCTCTCCAAGGGGGTCATAGTTGTAGCTAAGACTGAGGAGTTAAATGAGAGTGATGCATGTGATCCTCAAAAATGAATGGTTTTATACAGGGGTACTGTTCATGTAAGTAGTGAAGTTTTATAATAGAATATTAACTGTATACAGAAAAAGTGCCTGACTTCTGTTAAATGTTAATGGTTGAAAAAAGAAAAGAATAATTATACTTTATTGCATTTTATTTTGTATTGCATTTAAAACAGTTGTAATTGTTCTTCAGATTTTCTCTCACCAAACTATTTGATGAGTAAGAAAATCCTTGATATCCTAGCACCTAAGAAAATAACAAAATCATTGGTTACATCAATATAAAGATAAAAACCAAGTGGTCATGAACTTAAGATTATTCGATAACTTAGGAAAATATAAAGATCACTTGGCTGTCTTGAAAGATTCTGAAAGGTCATGTGGCTCATTTTTCTGACTTTAGATGGAATATTCCTCTCATCAGAATTCTATATTTAGCAGCAACCGTTTTAGACTGTGTAGAGAAAACAGCAAGAAACTAGTCCTCTGAAATAATGGTGGTTAAAGGAAGAGACCTTGAGTGATGCGCCCTCCCTGCTGAACTCCATCTGTCTCCTCGCACACACCTCTCCGTCAGCAAGTGCCTTAGCCTCTGCAATGTAGGCCCGAGACACTTAACTTCCCTGGGCTCATTTTCTGCTGCCATGAGCAGGAGACCGTGCTGTGTGTGTGTATCCACTGATGAGAAGGGTCATGTTAAAAGTTGGGTGGGGACAATCTTTGAGCTTTCTCAGGATGTAGAAAGCAGAGATACTATTACTCACCTTAGTTCCTATAAAGATAAAGTGAAAAATTGCACTCAATTAATGCTTTCCACTTTCCAGCACATGGGAAGAGCCTCCACCGTAACCATCAGGTGACTGTGTAAATGAATGACTAGAAGCCCCAATTTTCCTTAAATGATTTAAAATAATTGGTAATCTAAGTATCAGGAAAGGAAGATGAACAACCACGATACCTAAATCCTGAGACGAAAGGAAGGTTGGTCACCTCAGGAGTCAGCTCGACTGCAAATCTTATGAGCTTAGCTTAGGGTCAAATGGACACAAGCTGGACTTGACAGTCTTTGATCACTAGGAAAGTAAAACATACAGTAGTTCCTATGAAGTATTTTTGATAATTTCAGTGTTCCATTTGCTATAATGATTGTTCATTATTAATGACTTTCCAGTTGAAATATATTTTCTTTCCTGACAATTAAGTACATTCTGGGATATCCTCTTTGTTTTTTATCTTTTAGTTTTACTCCAGATAATAAAATAGTCCAACTGCCTTTATTTTAAATCTCTCTTTACACATCTCTTTAGCTTTTTTAACTCTAGACAAATAACCTGACTTGTGACATCATTTATATTTATTTGAAAATATCAAAAAAATAGTGTAAAGAACTGCATCAGTGTTTCCTATGCTCATAATGTAATTATTTCTTATTTCCTCTGAAGAAGTAACTTATATTCATTTCCCCCCATATATTAAGAAGAAGGCCCAGGACAGTAGTACAAGTTCCTAGGGCAGCACATCTAGTGTCTGCCTCAGCAGAAGGCGGACCTGGAACATTCTGCTGGTTCCAGGGACAGCAGGCTGCACAGATTCAAGAGTGTATAAGTTCTGAGGAGTGATGAAGTCATTCCCACACCCACCTCCCCGCAGGGAGCTGGTCATAAGCTGGCAAAGATGCGCATCAAGTTCTAGAACTGGAAGGGTCCCGAGAAGTTCACTAATGTAACACCTCCATTGCATAATTTTGAGTAAGCCAGTCATTGCCCAACAATATGGGTAACAAAGGAGTATTGGACCCCAGTCGGAACTTCCTCTATACGTTACTTTGAAGGGAACAGGGGCCACAGGGGAGAGCCCTGGCCTCTGTGTGCTGTGCAGACCAGTATCTGGTGACCACCCTCGTCTCTGTGGTCACCAGGCCAGGTCAGCAAAAAGGATGAGCACAGAGGGCAGAGGAAGAGCCTAGAAGAAGGTGGCTTTTTATCGTGTTGGGTTTAGGACTTTTAGGGGGTCTGCTCCTGGTGGCACCAGTTGCACCTGTCGGGGCAGAGGAAGCCTCTGCCTCCGATTATTTCTGCCCTGCAGGCGCTTCTCACAAAAGCACTTTCTTTGCCAACTTCTAGTTATTACTTCCCAGGCTTTTTTTCCCTTCTCCTAGCTACCTCTCGAGACCAAAACTTCTGACAGAACTGCAACTTTGTGACACTAAATAGTACAAGAATCTCTCATTATTTTGGCTTTTTCACTTCCTGACTTTTTACACACTGATAATTGCATGCTTTGCAGTCTTTCCATTTAGATGAAAGCAGTGTTCTTTTATGAGCCTTCGTCCTTTCCTTTATTTCTGTGGTTATTATTAGGCAGAGATTTCTAGTAACCCCGTTGAAAGGACGAACCAATGTGTCTGGTTCACTTTTAATGTTGTCGTAGCTTCAATCTTTTTTCCTTCAATTTGCTATATTATGAATGTCATACAGGTTTCTAAGGGTAAAATGATGGCAAGACTTTCACCCTCTCTGCACATTTGTAGACTGTTTCCTTTGAAGGGAAACTTTCCAGGGATGATTGCGTGGGTGTGAAATCACACTTTGTCTGTTCTTACTCCGATGTCTAAACAAAGCAAGAAATCTTGCTTAGAAAGAGAATATTCAAAGGGGTGTAAGTTTCAGATTTGCCAACATTTTGCATGACTCTGAAAATGCAGTTGTATCTTTCACCTAGATCAATCAGACGGTTAATCATATTGCAACATAATCAGCAAATCCATTTCTCTTGAGTCCTATAAAAGGAAGACATATTTGACTGCTATATCAGTAAGAAATAGATGGTTTCTGAGACTCTCTTTATGATTGAGACTCTACATAATCTGAAGACTGTTTTGTGGGTTTGGTCTGCTAGAGTTCAGACCAATATTACTTATGCAGAACTCAAAATGTTCCCTTGGAAGTACAGATTGTATAATGAAGGTTCTCTAGTAGCATGTACATGCATGTGTTTGCATGCCTGTGCAATTAAAAATCTAATTACAAAATAAACAAAAAATTGACCATTTTAATTATACATAAATAAATTTTAGATAATTGTACAACTTCGAGTCAATTACAAAGGACCATTGGGACATTAAAAATTAAAGCATGGATTTGGAAGCTTTATTCAGTACTTACACTACTTAAATATTATTTTCCTTTAACTTTAAGCAAAAGGAAATTGATGCTTATTAAAGAACAAAATGGAATTGTGATGATATCTAATCTTGCCTATTCTGTGAGCCAGATTTTTCTAATTTAATCTCTTCGGGGGCAAAGGAGGTGATGTGGGATGGCAGTCGCGGGGACACTTGAGGAAGGCTGCCAAGGCAAGATGAGTTTGCAATTAGAAATGAGAAAAATCCTCTCTGAAGCAAAGAATTATCCCACAGAAGCCTTCAGATTCCTAAACATGTACACCCATAGTCAACCCAGAAAAAAACTCCCGAGATTGCAAAGTATGTAGAGACATCATCGGTTAGAACTTTGCAAATATCTTTTGCACTGGAATTCTATCTCCCAGTGTAAACTGCAGTTACTGAATCAGTGAGCATACTTGGCCACCGCTGTTCAAAGATAAAACTCGACAACATACACTCAAAGCAAACTAAAGCACAAGCGTCTTTCACGAGTAGGATGGAGGCTGCTTACTGACAAACTGCTGTGGTTTTAGAAACCACAGCCACAGCATTGAGAGCCTGACGCTGGCTGAGTTTAGATAATCAACAAATTCTGAGTCTCAGTTTTCATAGCAGGAGGACAAAGACAACTGTATTTAAGGTCTTATAACAATTAAATGAGGTCGCCGAGGTAAAGATGTTACTGAAGATGACATGTAGATGCTAACACTCTGCTATGTGTTGTCACCTATTTCAGCCCTCTGAGACTACAAATGAGGTCATACACGACTTATCCTGAATCACATTTGTTGCGGAATAATTGAGTCTAAAAGTGGGTTTTCTTATATTTTCTTGCCAAGAAGATTGGAAAATAGAAATATTATAGTTGTAGAGAAGCATGTCTTTGTGATGAAAAGATGTCTCTAGGCACATGGAGAAATGAGATGGAGAGACAGGACATGCAGAGTTTCCCATTTTTGGTGAATTCAACCAATTTGAGTAGGGCCTTCCCTGCTGACTGTTTAAAATGCCATACAGTGTCACTTGTCCTGTGGCTATGATGGCAACACGGTGCCCCACAGGAGTTGGCAGAAAAATCCGCAGTTTTATATTTTGCATTCAGTTCCCCACCAAAGACATCTACTCGTGACAAGAACTCAGTGTGGTGTGTAAATAACCAATTTTTAATTTTGTGTTGTGTTTCAAACTGGAGGAGTTTTATGACATTAAAATGCCCCACATCTTTCCTTGGTAGATAGGATTTGACTGTGGTGCCTGCCTGGTCTGTGGACAGAGTTGAATCCCACAGATACTGACCATAACTAACAGCCACCGGTCAACTGTGGCTCAGGAATTCTGCACGGAGAAATTTTTCTCTTTAGTAAAATCAATATTACCTAAGCTGCCAATTGAATGATGTTCCTGGAAGCATTATAAACACAGCGATCAAGAAATTCGAGGGAAAACTCTTCTATCAGGACTGCCCGCAAACTTTCTCTTAGCTTGAAGCTACTGAACAGAAAGCAGAATGCCTAAGACTTGATTCCTTAGACACTGGGGCCGAGGTAGGACTGAGACCCCAGGAAGGGATTTTACCTGTGTGAATTCTGGTCCTTTTTGATCACAGGTGCATGAAGCACAATTTTTTCATCACAGCTGGAAGCCCTGAGCGTTCTACCTGCTCTGCCATTGGTTAGCTGCTCTGTGACCTTGGCCACACAAGGTCAGTGGTATCTGGGAACAGAAAAAGGAGGAGGGGAGACTAAATTATCTTTAACTTCCCTTCAACACCCCTCCCCCCAGTGCAGGAACACAGGTCTCTCAAATGTCCACTCAGCGCAATATTAGATTTACTCACTGATTTATTTGTTTAATCCAGTTATTCAGGAAATTGACTCTGGATGCCTAGTACACCT
Organism: Solenodon paradoxus; assembly: GCA_004363575.1. NCBI lineage: Eukaryota > Metazoa > Chordata > Mammalia > Eulipotyphla > Solenodontidae > Solenodon > Solenodon paradoxus. The sequence goes on from RJWH01000839.1 coordinate 53,074, forward strand.
AGGCACATGTGAAATCCTGGGGTACAACAGTGGTCCAGAGATTTCTGAATCTTACAGGCCAGCAGTGACCTGAGCTCTGAATCACCACGAAGCTCCTTGTTTTAGGCAGCTGCCTGGTCTGTGTTCTGAGGTCACAGTTACTTGTTGGATGAGTAGTCATGTTCATTCATGTAGCCAACAGGCCTTCAGTTCCTATGAACTGATAATGGGGTGGGTGCAGGATCTTTTTATTATTTAATAAACTATTCTTGGCACGCCCTGGTGGAGTAGCTGCCTGTGATGGAGTGCAGTCCATATACGTTCTAGGACCAGGTTCCTGTCCTAGTTCCGGGGGAAATAACCAGGATGAGCAGCTAAATGGACTGGATAAAGTGGTCCTTCCTCCTCTCCCTGCCTGCTTTCTCACCTGCAGTCCTGCCTGTACCTTTCCTGTATTTAAAAATACATAAAGCTCTTGTCTTTTTTAGTACAGAAGGATAACCTATACCCCCCCAAATCAAGTTTCTGTGCTTTAAGGTAAAATTAGTTATTTGACGTTCCAATAATTATTATATGCTAATGAGAATTTCTGAATATTCGGAACACATGAATTTGGTGAATGAATGAATTTGGTGTATGATAGAGATTATTAATAATTAGTTTATGAATTATGGTTTATGTAGTAGTCAGAATATCTCAAAACAGGGGACCCATTAATGGAACTGTATTATGACTGAAGGGAGTGATGTTTAAAGTCCCTTTGAACTATAAAATGTTAAGATTCTTGGTGTGGCTGGATCGTATTTCTAGATTTCAGAGTTAAAAATTCTAGCTTCCAGCTTTTGTATCTGTAGGTGGTCTGAAATTTGATACACGATCCTAAGGAATGTTTATTTATTTGTTTTTATTTTCAGAATTAAAAAGCAGTCTTGAACCTAAATTAAAAAGGAACTAATTCAACTCTAGGGCCCACACGTAACTCTGAAGTAATCAGAGTCACACATTATAAACCACACAGCAAAATAATGAATCACTTCCTTAAAAAGCCCTGTGAAACCTAAGACTGCAATTCCAAATGGACTCACTACACCAAGAAGCCAAAATGCTGCCATAAAACTCTTTAATATTCAAATTAAGCTTGAAGTATTTTGTACCAGACTGAAACAACTGTAATTAAAAAGAAAAAGGAAAGTGAGGGGGGTGGATTACTAATGAGATTCAAATGCTGATTTATACAGCACTAAATAACTGCAAAGCGTCCAGGTATTAATTTCAGCTACAGAGAATATTGCACAAGTAAGATGTCTCCCAGAGGGTCGTGTCAGCAGCGGTGCTCTCGCTCTCTCTTCATGGAGAGTAGTAGATTCAGGGCTAGTTGGCGACTTTATCTCCCAGGTTTCTCTAGTCATATGAGTGAGAGAGGCTCTGAGAAAGCTGTAAAGCGTTATTAAAACTGGGGGAGGGGGTTGGATTGTTTATGATATGTATCTGCTTATGTCCCAATTATCTGAGGCTTCACCAGGAATTAATATACTAATAAAATCCTGCCCGGAAGATGTTATATTTTCTATCTAAATTCTAATTTATAGGTGACCACCTCATATTTCTTTGAGCTGTGTTCAAATATGGTCTTTAAATAAATAGACTAGAAAATTGTCTGCTGCAAACTGGCAGCAATGGAAATAACGGGGACACGGAGTCAGGGCACAACTCTATGTGTGTGTTGGAGGAAAAAAGTCTACAAAATGAACCAGATTTAGTGTCTTTCTGAGAAAAACCTACAGAGTAGTGAAGTTTGTTAGCAAAAACGAGACTTGGGCTCTGGTTTATAAAATGGGAATTATGAATGTAGTGGCAGGAGCTACGTGGTTTCAGGTCTTCTTGAAGCCCACGTGAGCAGTTCCTCCAGAGACACAGGCCTGATGCTCAAGATGTCTGAAAATCTTACGTCAGTCAAGAGAATTTTGCAGGAATAAAAATGCCAAAAGAGAAAAATGGAACATTTTTTTTTTTTTTTAGACTGTTTTTCAGTCAGCATGGAATACAGGGATTCCTTAAAGGATATTAAGGTTCTACCTGGGATGTTAAAAAGAAAACAAGAAGATATTTTGGAGGAAACATGAACCTCAAATGTGAAAAATCTGGATGACTATGGACTGCAGAATATTCCCTAGAGGTCTTCCCAGTGCATTGCTGTCACTTGCTATGAAAGGAAGTTGAGAGCCACTTGTCAAGGACAGTACAGAGAAGACAAACTTGTGGGCTGGCCTAGTGAAGACCCTGGTTATTAACCTTGTGAACCAGAAAAGCTGGGTCAGAAAGGCCATCCCAGCACAGCTGTCAGCTCCATGATTCTAGAAGGTACCTCTGGTCAGCTCTCCAAAGCAGGGCTTCTGATCCATCACATCACTCTCTCCTTCAAGACCTTTGAACACAATATGTCATGGAATTGCTTGTAGACATTGTCCTGAACACATTCTCGCCTTTGCTCCCAGTGCTGTCATCACCTATTTCTGGAACACCTTCCAAAAATAGTGTGTCTGAGGACTTGACACAGAGGGAAGCCCAGCCACTGATCATAGAGAGAGGCAGAGTCTACACAATGGGGACCATAGATCTGCATTCGTATTAGGAATAGATTTGTGCGGCAGGGTGGGACAAGACAGACCTCAAGTGTGTAACCCCAGTCAAGGGCTCTGTGATCAGATATCATATAAACATATCAGAACCCAACTTAGGTTCCCAAATATGCTCTCCTGTGAGAAGTAGGCTTTGTGTGAGCTAATTTCAGAAGGACAAATATTCATTACTTAGAAACCAAAGGAAATAATTGAGAGTGATTGAGACATTGAACTCATGAGGTATCCTTGTGTGCAGACTCCCTGCACATTTGCCACTGTATGAAATATGATTAACACTTGATCTAATTTATTTACTGAACTTTTGAACTTCTTAAAATCAGTCAAAATCGGTCCTTTAATATAATTGTTTTCAAAGCTTAAGGGGGCCTGTTGCCATTTCCACACGTCAATTTTCAGAAAGTGCTTCATGTTGAAATGAAAATCTATTCAATTACATAGGAGCTCATGTTTGACAAGAAAACACATTACATAACTGAATGAATTATGTACCCTGAGGGGGGAGGTTTTTTTTTAACAATATTTCAATTTTTAAATGTTTGAATTTTAATGAAAGAACTACATGCTGAAATAGAAGTAACTAGAGATATAATTCCATACAAATAGCTTTTTCTACTTATTTTAAAGTAAATAAATTAGAGTTTATGGTGGAATCTTCTTATGGTGAAAAAGCAAGAAGTAGTTCTAATTTCAAATGTCTCTGTTCCTAATATGAATACGGACTTAAACTTCTATTTACTATATAAAGATGAAAGAACTTATGCAATACGAGAGCTGAGCTGATGTGGAATGATCCCTCCCCCCAACTAATAGTACATAGATGTTCTGGGAAAAAACATAACCAAAGCAAATGGGTAATAGTATTGTCGATCTAAAAAGAATGGGGACAGAAGGGAAGGAAGAAGAAAATCTGGAAGTAAATGAAGGCAGTTAAAAAGGAAAGTAAGCAAATCTCAAGATGTAAGCCACAGTGAAATGATGACAGGTAGTAAAATGTTGCTGATACAACTTTTCCCCAAAGGAAAGCCAAACCAAACCAAAGAACCAAATCAAGATGAGTTTACAGGGAGTTGTTGCTGGATGAACACAGCAGGGAAGTTGCCACAGGCAGCAGAGGAAAGACCCTGACTAGCAAGGAGCTCTTCCAGTCTTCAGTTTCTTTTGTTGTAGATAGAGTTCACACACACACACACACACACACACACACACACACACACACACACACGTTGTCTAAATCAACTCATCATATTCTTAAATCTATTTCAAGTGGAGATTTAATCTTACTAGAAAAAAAGGGAAATCCTTACTTGCCACAGATAAAGGTTACTTGGAAAAATATTCTATGAAAATATTATCAAATTATTATCTTAATAATAATACCATAATCAGGCAAATATAAGTAATAATCCAAATTGATTCCCGAAGGTCAGAACTGAAAATAAAGTCCCCAATGAGAAGGCTATAACTGCATTGGATCAGAATACTCTGTGAACTGCTCTTTGTTAAAGAACATGTTGAAATCATAATTGACAAGGTGATTCCATTTTCTAACTTGTTTTCAACCAATTCCAACTATTACATTATATATATATATATATAATTATATTATTAGTTTGAGACTGATACTTAGATCTAACCAAAATTGTAATGATTTCATTTAGCAGCATTTTCTTATAAAAGTCTTTTGAAACTATAGGGAATCTAGCTTTTTTTTTCCCTTGAAACGTAAGTTTTGGGAGATTATTTTTAGTGATAGGAAAAAAGGTGTATTTTGTTCAGTCATTGCTGTCATTCAGATTGGGAAAGAACTTCTAAAGGGTTTAAACAGTACTGTAAAATATGTGAGCTAATTGAATAAATTAGAGCTATGATTTCAGATGACCAGTTTCACCCAATTCACCATGATCTAAGCATGAAAACATAGCTCCATGTTTCCTATTCACTTTGTCCAATACATGAAATGCTGACTTCAGCTTGACTTGTACACATGAATTCTAGGTGTGAAAATGAACGAATATATCAGCAGCATGTGCTTATTTAAAAATGCATTTCCACAAGAATATATTAAATACCTTTTCTCTGAAAAGAAAATTAATGAGAACTTTTCTAGGGAAGACTAGTTAGCTTCAGTTTAAAGTAGAGACTGTTGGTAATCACACTATTGAAAAAGCTGAAGCTGGAAATGTGTTCATTTCCTTGCTGTTAATAATGTTAATGAGATGATTTAATTTCGTTCTTTTGAGAGTTCCTGATGATGCAAAAGTGAAGACTGTATTCAAAATGTTAGTGCAAGTGATAATTATTAGTACGTTGATGGATCTTCAGATTATTTTGCTTTTTATTTATAGTACAACAGTGCTTTGGTTTAAGTTCCTTGAAAGAGAACCCTGAGACAAGAATTTGAAAGCAAACTGTTAATTTGATAGGTGCAAGGAACATTGGTAGGGTGATAAGGAATCAATATAAGGGAGAAAAGAAGTTAAGAGTTTGATATCAGATCAGAAGCCAAATGAGTTTCTAGAACTCAGTTCAATAATCAAGTCCTTTAATGTGGAGCAAACATAATCCTTAGCATTATTCCACTGGAAGGAAAAGGGAGCTGGGTATTTCTACATAAACTTCCAAAACCCAGCAGTTGGGAACTGTTCTGAAAGCTGATTCTTTGAAACCTGTATCTTGCAAACTTTGGTAAACAGCCACCTATGGTTCTGAAATGCCTTAGATTCAGAGAGACTTTGATTGACACTTGGAAATTGCTATAGCATCCCAAAGTAGGAAAACCTGAGATATTCAGTGGGGCATAGTCAACAGCAAATGACAAATGAATTAGATAATCAGTGCATTTGATTGACTAACCTATGATAAATTCCAAATAAAAAATGACAGACCGAAATTGTCACAGTTATTTTTTTCATTTATGCATCTATTGCTGATTACAAAATTTTATTGGTATATTTTAGAAAGAATGCTGTGGTATAGAATGAAATTCTCTTTATTCGAATTGTCAAAAGTGACCTTTCTTGTCTGTCCCATCTATACTTAATGCACATAGGATTCCTTTCATTCTAAAAAACTGAATCCTAACTTTAAAGGGCTTAACCACAAAGGAGATTCACTATCTCATATAATAATCTGTCCAGATACATGCTGTATATGGGAATGGTGACTTCAGCCACTCAAAGCATCAAAGATTTAGGAAGTTTAATTCTTCATTAGTAAGTGGATTGGACACTCCCATGATTACAAGCTAGGTCTTGTGGTTCCAAAAGTCATAATTGGGACAAGCCTAGTAGAAGAAAGAGGTTATAGCTGTAAATGGACCTCTTTCTACAGATAAAGTTCTTATTTCAGAGTACTGAGCACAATGTTAATCACTAACTTAATGTAATTTATTTTGAAATATATATATATATATATATAACTGACAAATTTTACAATTTTATTTTATTGTTTAAATTTAAAAATTATTGATGTTGCATTTCTTAACATTCTGTAGGATTAAGGTGTTCATCATCATAATGTGGCACCTGTAGATAATGCACTGAGTTCAAAACTAACAGTTCATTTCTAGCCTTCACCTTATAACTGATTTCCTGTCACCTGATTTGACTACTCCTCTCCCCATCCCTTATGGTAACCACTAATTTTTTCTCAAGGGCCAAGTGTGTTTTTGTTTGATTTGCTTCATTTATTTGGTCTCTTTATGTACCACATATGAATGAAATGTTATAGTACTAAAATTCACAATTTTAAAGTATAAAATTCAAGAGCCTTTAGTCACAAGATTGTGTAATTGTCTAATTTCAGACTATTGTCATCATTCCAGGAATAAATCCATACACATTAGTTTTCATTTCCAGTCTCTCCACCCTGCCTCCTGCCAACGCCTGGTCTATTTACTGTCTCTATGGGTTTACATATTATGTATATTTTATTAGAAGGGGTCATATAACATGTGGGAATTTTGTCTGGCTTCTTTCACTTAGCGCAATGTTTGAAGGTTAATTCCTGTTGAATCAGAACTTCACTCCTTTTAAAGCTGGATAATGTTCCATATGTGAGGAGGAGCACAGCAGCATTAAAACCACATTTTGTATGTCCGTTCATCTGTTGATGAGCATTTGAGCTGTTTCCACATTTGGGCTGTCATGAATAATATTTCTGTTAACATGTGTGACAGATTATTTGTGAACCTACATCTTGAATTCCCTTAGTTCCATGCCTAGAATTGGGATTTCTTGATCACATGGTAACACAATGCTTAACTTTGAGAAACTGCCCTGATGATTTGAAGCTGGTGGCTGTGCCCTTGTTACCCCACTGTGTTGTATGACAGCTCCATCTCTGCCACAGTCATGCCACCATTTACTATTGTCTGTTTTCCCGTGTCCACAGTCATTCTAGTGTGTCTGGGTGGTGTGACAGTGTTTTGATTTGTGTTTCCCTGATAATGTTGAGCATTCCTCCCTGTTCTTATTTGAACAAACATATTTACACACATATATACACACATATATGTGTGGTCTTTGGTGAAATAACTTTTTTCATTCATAAGTTTCCCTTATATATTCAGTACACTAGACACTTACGAGACATATATTATGCAAATATTATCTCCTCTTAATTGGCAGTTCTATTTCCATTTTCTTGGTGGTCATTTGAGCCATAAACTTATGTATTTGACTGAGGCACTTTTCATCTATTCTTTTCCTTTCATATTTTATAATATAAATATATATATAATATAATATTTTGGGTAGCAAGTCCAAGAAATCTTTACCAAAACCAGCATTGATGAAGATTGAATAGTTTGTTTTTTCCTAAGCATTTCACTATTTTAGACTTATTTTTAGGTTCGTTTTGTCTTTATTTTTTGCCTGTGGTATAACGTCAAATTCAGTCTTGCATGCAGCTGTATCAGTTGCTGCTACATTACTGTTTATTGAAGAGGTTATTCTTTCTAAATCACAAAATTTTTCAAGTAAATTCCTTGAGAATCGTATATGCCTTGTCAAGCATCACTTTCTCACGTATAGTTTTGATCCTCCATCCATTACAGAGTGTGAAGTAGGCAGTAGCCTCTCTGCTTTCTGAATAATTAGATGGATAAACTGAGGGAGATGACTCCGGTCCTTAAGAATAAAGCACCACTCTTATATGTACTTAAACTTAAGCACTATGTTTACTCAACCATCTATTTACTTTATAATTTCCCAATGGGAAGTTTCTTGTACTCTTACCCAGTAGACACAGGATGATGACTATCAGAGTGGGAGGGGGAAGGAAGGAAGGAGGGGAAAAGGTGATGGTAAATGACAATAGAAATCTGGTAGAAAGTGTGGTGTAAAATATAGATTGAGATACAATGTCAAAATTTTAAAATGTAACATTATGAACAAAAAGATAATAAAAATTTCCCAGTGGAGGGGTTTTCCATACTATGCCTCTGTCATTCCAGCAGCTCCTATAAAATTAGAAAGAAGCATAGCTTTATGGGAAAGGAAAATGTATTGAGATTGATTTTGCTCTCTAATTGTGGCTTCTTAATCAGTGGTCAACAAAGTATATTCGCAATGACCATCAAACCAACAATTCCACTGATTCTTGTGATCATTTATGAATCCATTTATTTTGCTAGGCCATCATCTTCTAGCTGGCAGACTTGCAGTTTCAAGGTGGTGAGAAACATCTTCAGATCCTTCCTCCTCCTGAGCTATAAGAACATGAAACAGAAATGCAAACTCTAGCTTTTATGACCTAAGGTAAATCAGCATGTCCAGATAGGGCTATAACACAGATGGAGAGTTGAAGGCATGGTAGAATTAGCAGAGCAGGGACACAAATGTCAGATCTCTGAGGGAGATGGGGAAAATGCTGACAAGGTAGAGATTTGAAGGCACAGATTACTGAAAAAGCTGTAAACTTTGGTGGTGGACATGCATCGGAGAAACATTGTTTAAAAGTCTCTATACAGTAAGAAGAATTCAAGTGGTTGTTCCAGTATTCTTAGTCAGAGGAATAAACCTTCCACATCCCAAGGGGTGGAAATCGAATCTCTGAAGTAATTGAATTAGTTTCTTCCAACTCCTGGATGCCAGGGCATAGGGTACTGCCTTGAACCTGGGCTCCGTTTTTCTTTCTGGTTTCTGTAAAGCTGACAGAGAGATTCTGATCTTCAATAAAGGGCATAAGAACATCATCCTCTGGCTGAGTTGGCGATGGTGATAACAATGGCAAAGTGATGGTGGTGATATCGTTGTGTACCAAAGAAAACGCAGTCCTCACATCCCCAAACGCACAAAATTCCCCACATATATAATGACTTACACTACCACTTATTGGTATGTAAAACTAGTTTATAATATCATATTTGTTGTCACCAAAATGCCTAGGATGAGAATCAGTCTTCTAAAGACAAAACATTTGTATCATCCTAAGAGTCGAAACGGAAGTTATTCCAGTGTATATATTTTCATAGCTCCTAATTTTGAGTCCACCTTTTGTTGAATTCTTTTCCCATCCAACTCCGTGGTTTTCATTTGCCTTGACTGATCCATTAAAAAAAATAGTAAGAATCTCTATGGAATGTCGAGTGAAGACCAGTACATGAAAGAGCTAGAGTGTGGGGGGTAGGGTGGGCAGTAGAGATCCCTGAAGTGGGTTGTTTGTGGAGGAGCAGCTTCAAACAAGGAGATAAGTTATCTGCTGCTGCCATAATTTTCACAAAACATTAGCCAAGGGGTGGAAGGTTGAAAATGAATGGTTCTTTGCCTGGTAATATCCTGCCCATGTCATTTTGAATAATGTTTTCTTGAAGGGTCTCCGCTGTTCTAGGATATGAGTTCACAGGAAACATGCAGCTGAGGTTGTGGTGCTGAATCTTGTTTTTAATTACTAAAACCGAGGGGGGTGTCAGAAGTGTGGAGTGGTTTTTAAATTCCCTTCCTGTGTGTGTGTGTGTGTGTGTGTGTGTGTGTGTGTGTGTGTGTGTATTACATTTTCAACATTTTCAGAGAAGAATCACTATGGTGCATTGACCAACTGAAAATAGAATTGTATGTCATCACTGGAAATCACTTAGTATTTTTGAAATGGCCACCTGTATTCTGAAGGCTAGCAGAGACAGATCAGGTGTTGAGCACATTGTGAAATTCTTGTGGGCCTGCTTTTTGTCTAAATGGCACTTAAGGAAATTGAACATAATCCCACACTAAGCCTGATGCATAATCAACCTGTTCAATAATTCCCTCTCGGCCTGCCCTCCATACGGTCATTCCATTGTTGACAAGTCAGTGATTCCGGTTAGAGACAGTTGGAAATACATTGCGTGTGATAACGGCATGTCCTTCTTCAGTGCTTTGACCTTGAACAACCTCCACTTCACCAACAGAAAGTTCACGTCAGTGGTCTAAAAAGGGTGTCCATTAGTGCCTGGAAACGCCTGCTTTCCTTGCTTCTCTCCAACATTGCCTAAAGATAAGACTTGAAATCCACTTTACATTTACAAGTGACAATGCAATCACAATTCAACAAAAGTCTAATAATAAGTCACCTGTTTTGACTTAAAGATCTTAGCTGGTTTTTAATCACCCCTAAAGACCACCTTCTCACCATGATCTCTCGTTTTGGGTCAGTGTGAAAAACAGTGTAGAACTAACAACATGTTTGCAGTTTTTGAATTTATATTTAACATAACAATTTTAGTCATTTCATACTCAGTGAGGGCTCCACAATAATATTTTTAGATATATTGTCCTTAGGTTTAAATCCTGGATTTTGTTACTGCTGTTTTTTATGTAAGTTGCTGGTCGTCAAACTGTCCACAGAGTATTCTCCAAAGTATGAATTTCCTGGGGAGCGAAGTTTGCAACGTGTTTGAGAGGCTCTTGCCTTCAACAGTGCTGACCACTGGCTTCAGGATTTCAGAAGCTTGTTTCTGAAAAGCAGCAAGAGAATTATAACTACATCTCAGGCACAACAAACAGCCATGTCAGACCCTGTGCCTACATGATAATAAGCAAGTGCTGGGAAGGAAAAACCTAGTGCAAGAGGCCACAAAGGAGTTTCTCTGCAGGAAAACACTATTTTTCTCATAAAATTCTTCATTCAAATGTCTCTTTTTCATGATGCTAAGAACAAGTTTCTAGCCACCGTGTTTTTAATTCCCCTGAAGATAACTAAACATTTTATGGAGATTGGAATTCCTTCCTGGACAGTCTCCATTCCGCCACTTGGAAAGGGAGCTGCGTAGGGAGGTGTTTCATTTCACTTCACAGTAGGTGGCTCCAGTGACTTGCTGGGTCTCTCATGACAATGGTGTGAGGTGATGGAACCTGGATAGGAAGGTCCGTGACTCACAGTGACTTGGCTTCTGAAAGACACCATGGAAAGAGAGCTCAGCCTCTCCATCTGCATCTCTGTGTTTCAGTTGCAAAAACCTTAAACCCAAATCTCACTAACTTTAAGACAAATCAGTTCCTCATTTAGTCAGGTAGTCATAGAACTGCTTACAGAACCCAAGACTGATGGATTCACTTAGAACCCAGGGTTTAACAGCTCGAGGATTCCCTTTGAGCTTTTCTCCCTCCATTTGTTTTGTGTGCTGCCCCGATTTCCTTCTACTGAATGTAAGTTAACTGCAACCACAGTGGAAAAGTGATGGTGTCTCTAAATATGAGTGGATTAATCCCAACAAACAACTGATGGTTTCATCCTTTGGGACAGTCAATGTTGTTTGAATCATAGGTTTTAATACTTACAAGTTTGGTTGCTCATCTGTCTAAATAGGGGACACATACCAATTAGGGGAATAAATTAGCAAACACAGTCCAAGGCATTTTTCTCTTGCTGAAACACATCATTCCAGGGGTTCCTCCATATCGAATTAGAAAAACATGAGTATGGTGAGATCCCTAGATTGGGAAGCAGGCTCCATCTCATCTCTGCTTCTAACCAGCTTTGTAAACATGAAAAAGTCACTGTGAACTTTATTCTCTTCATCCGTAGGGTAGCTTCAAACTTATTATCTATCAAGTTTAATTTATGTGCACAGAAATCAGTACTAGACTCTGATATTAGACAGCCCTGAGTTAGAATCCTAATACGTGATAGGGAGCAATTTACACAGTCTCTCTGCTTCAAGTTCTTCACTTCTAAAGTCAAGGTAATATCAAGTTCTAGTCAGAATTACATTTAATTAGAAAATATGTATAAAGTATTCAGTAAAGTGCCTAGTACATATAAGCAATGAATAAATATTATTGTTCAACAAAATGGTGGTTACTTGAAGGGAAGGGGGTGGAGGCTGCAGTAGGAAATAAAGGGTCAAGTGGACAGCGGTGGAACTGAGGGCCACGTCGATGGTGTTTCATGTAGCTAGTCCTTTGGTGAAGGGTACATGGTGTAGTGCATGCATTTATGAAGGTGTGAGGCTGTACTCCTGAAACTGTATAGTATTGTAAGCCAATGAATGGTACCTGAATATAATTATTCATTTTATTATTATTATTTTTTAATTTCAACAATTTCCATTCATCTTCTTCTCAGGGCCCATACAAAATTAAAGAATTCTGTTTGACTCTTGAGATTTAAAGAGATTTCCTGAGACAGTTCTTTCTGTTTCATCTCTTCTTTCTTCACTATATATCCATATATACATATATAAATATATATATATACCCACACATATAAATATATATATATATTCCTGAGGTCCTTCAACACTCCCCTATATGGCTCAGAAGATACCCATTTTAACAGTTGTTTGTGTTCAGAGGCTTACTGCCTTGTCATTTTACTTGCGTTTTGAATGACTTATAATCCAGAGATAAAGCAACATAGCAAAGTTTTCAAAGGTAGTGCCTGGAGCATAACGGTAGAAGGTTGTAGAAGTAGGTAATTGAGCACAGTTCAGTGAAGACTGGGGGCATCTAAAGTTCTTATTCTGGACCTGCCCCAAGTAACCTGATCACCTTCGTTTTTGTTTTGTTTTGTATATTTTGCTTTTGATAAGTTTACTGGCCTTTGTTATGGTCTGGGAGAGAAGATTATAAATGGTAATAAGATAATGCTTTTTAAAATGATGTCTTTACACTAAAATATCTGATCATTTGGGTCAAAAATTTAATCAAGCCAACTCAGAATGAGGTCAACAAAGTATGTTTATGGGTTGAGTGTTTTTGATTGAATTTGCCAAATAGCTTGGCTTCATCTTTGTAGTTCCCTTTTCTGTCTTGCGCTTATGTACTTTTATGAATAGCTATATCTTACATTAATTTTAACATGAAAATTCCATAAATTCTTCCTTCATTTTCCTGACAACCTCAGAAGCTTGATAAGGTGGCAGTTACCATTATCACCTTCATTTTATTTAAGGAATTGTCTCAAAGTCACCCACTAATAGATGGTAGAGACTTGCACACAGGTATTATATGTCCATGAAGGTGTTCTTATTAATAGAAAAAAAAGTGTAATGTATTCAGTCTGTTTTACTAATTTTTTACTTTTAGACAAATCATTAGTGTTAAGGATGCTCATGAATACATCTGAAGATCAATGATATTAAGTTGGGACAATTCTACAATGAAAATTCAAGTGATGCTATTCCCCTGAGTTCAATTATCTGAGCTAAAAGTGTTTATAAAAATAGATCTTGGTACACAGCTGGCACAATTCTCTGTTGTGTGTTTCCCCTTTCCATCACCCTTCAGTTTCTATTACAACACCCTTAGGGATATTGTTAATAAATTAATTATTGCAAAAGCCTACACAGCCTCAGGGTCTCATGTACACATACCCATTAGCCACACTGTGTCTAGAGTAGGTATGTCATTTCCCAGTTGAAATACCAGTCAGGTAAAACTAAATGATCAATGTTCAGAGGACATGCAGGAAACACAAGAAGATGGATGCATATTCATTTGGGAATTTAACTCTATAAAGCATGTTTACTAAAAAGAAAGAACTCATGCAAGAGCTGTACACAGCTGTTTAGAACCATGGTGCTAAGGAATTGGGACCTCTTTTATAAATGTATGTTCTAGCTTCTCTTAGTAACAACGTCCTCTTAATAGCAACTTCTTATGCACTTAATCCATGGCAGAAGTAATTAAATCTAACAGACTCAGTCCTCATTTTGAGGATACCCTCCATTTAAAGTAGCACAAGGGAGTGTAATTAAGTCCAGTAGAAACCATAGCTTGAGAATAAAATACGTTATCCAGGAAACACAGACGAGTCTGCAATGTGCCAACCATGTGGTCAACTAGGCCTCACCTGTGCTTGTTTTATGTTATCCAATCAAAGCCACACTTCAGAGCGGAAACTTGTTTATTCATTTCTATAATTTAAATTGCATTTGTAGTTAGAGTTGAGTGAACATAAATCAGATATTAAGATGAACTTAATGGGTACACATTTACAACATGAAGTGAAGAGTTGAGGGAATCAATTGTATACTTATAAACAGAGGATCTGTTTTGAAACATGTAGATATTCGCATTAGAAAATGTATCACCTAAACCATCACAAGAACTATATGCCTGCTCTCATGATGGCCACAGATTATCCATCAATATATCTGGGAACAAAGAAATCATATTGACTTGGATTTAGGTCATTGACTGACCTGGATCAAGCCATCTTGGTGCCTGGGAGTTCAGAATTCTCCCTTTCTATCTTGTTTCTGTTCATTTATGGTTCTATTTGTCAAGTACATGAATTAATGTGCTAATTCTCATGGAAAAAAGTTGGGGGGAGTCAATAAATGAACAAGATCCAATTCTAACCATGGACAATCATGCAGAATACTGGGGAAGATAAACACTAAAAGATAATTATGGTCAAATGTATTTACTATTCAGTGGAAGTGCCCTGGCTCTGCCCTGCTGTAGTTCAGAAACAGTGCCTGCCTGGCTTCAGGTACCTTGCTCCCTGGCTCTAGCCCCACCATGGCCTGGAACCAGCACATTCTAGACCTCAGGTCCAGTGGACCTATGGACCATCAACCTATAGCCCCACCCTGCCATGGCCCAGAATCAGTGACTACTCGACCTCAGCTCCCCCACCCCTTGATCCCAACCCCCACCCAGCCACTACTAGAAACAAGTGCCCACTAGGCCTCAGGAGCCATGGACCCCCTACTCCACCTCAGCCCAGACCCGGAGATCTAACCATGTAATTGGCACACTGGAGAGCTGTGATTGGTGAATACTCTCCCCAGAACTCTAGCCACAGGATGTTGCCTTCTGCCTCAGAGTGCAGCAGACAGCATAGAGGTGTCCACTGAACTTGGTACCCCCACTGAAGAGCTGCAGGAAGGGAAACCCCTGCCCCCATCATCAACAGGAAGTTCCAGTCTCTGTCTACTGTAGACTGACCTTGAACTGTCAGTGAACACCCCTGTGCTGGAGAGCTGCAATGCTTCTAGGTACCCACTGAAGCAGCATCAGTGGCCCACCACAAATGACATCCCAGAAAGCAGAAACGTTCCCAACCCACTGAAATAAAGGGGCTGGCACCTGCCATATTATTATATCGGACAAAATCTGAAGTAAAAGAAAAGGAAAGTCACACTGTTAAATTCAAGGCAAAGAAGAAGCCATGCCAAAATCTAATCACCCAAAAGAAACGTGAATGACCCCAAAAGAGGAAGATGCCAGGAGCTCACTAGAGAAGAACCCCATTGATGTGGATTGTGACAACCAAACAGATAAAGAGTTCAAAATTATAGTTAAAAAAAAAAAAAAAAAAAAAGCTGAATGAGATTCAGAAGGCACACACAACTACACAAAGAAAACCATAAGACCTCAGAAAAGAAGTGACAGATCAAGGGACTATTTCACCAAAGAGATGGAGGTCATGAAGAAAGTCCTAGCAGAAATACTAGAGATGAACGATACAGTCAAGGAATTGAACATAAACATGAAAATTTCCATAAACAAACTCAGTCTCACAGAGGAACAAATCAGAAATTGAAGACAAGATAACAGAGGCAAACTTCATGGAAAAGGGGAGAGACACAAGATTGAAGAAAAATTAAGAAACTGTACAAGAAATATGAGACACTAGAGAAGAACAAACATAAGGATAATAGGTGTCCAGGAAAGAAAGAAGAGTGAGAAAGGAACAGAAAACCTTTTTAAAGAAATAATAGCAGAGAATTTCCCACATCTGTTACAAAAAGCATCCACACAGCTCCAAGAAGCAAAGAGAACACAGTGATTTCTAAATGTAAAATGATATATTCCTAGACAAGTCATAGTAAAACTAGCAAAAGCCAATGACAAAGAAAAACCACATAAGACCGCTAGAGAAATGAAAAACATAACCCACAAAGGTGTACCCATCAGGCTATCATCAGACTTCTCAGCGGAAATCCTATAAGCCAGGAGAGAGTAGAATGAAGTATATAAAATATTAAAAGATAAAAGCTACCAGTCAAGAATACTCTACCCTGCAAAGTTATCATTCAAATATATGGAGCAATCAAGGTCTTTAATAACAAACAAAAGTTAATGGGTTTTTCTATAAATAAGCCTGCCCATCAAGAAATCATGAAATGTTCCCTACAACAGGGAAAATGAAAACAAAAGATTCACCAAGTCTCTAGAATGGTGATAAAGAAGAACGCAAAAGCACAAATAACAGGAGAGAATAACGACAACAAAAACACTAACGGGGGAAAAGAAAAACATGGAATCTGCACAAATATATAAACATGATATGGCATCTACTCATGAAAGACTGTCAGAGTATAATAGAAACAGTCCATGGGACAGACCCAAAATCTGATCCTAAAGAGAGACATATGCAGGAAGCAGAAAAAGCTGACACAGTGGACAGTGAAAACCATCCAAAGGTAAAAGCAAAAATAAACAAAAAGGGAATGAAGCAACAGGCACAGAAAACCAACAATGATGATAAAAAGGTTCAGATGACAATAATAAGGCCCTACATTTTGGTCATCACCCTATTCGTGAATGGAGTGAATTAACCAAGTGGAATAGATCTGGAACAAGACAGGGTGGCCCACTCTCACCACGACTGTTCAGCAAAGTCCTGGGACCCTTGGCCAGAGCTATGGGGCAAGGAAAGCACATTAAAGGAATCCAACTTTGAAAAGAAGAAATAAAACCATTTTCATTTGCAGGTGACATGATATTATCCCTAGAAAATCCTAAGACTGCACAAGAAAAACTTCTGGAGACAATAAATGAATGTAGCAAAGTGGCAGAAACCCATAAAAATAAACCACATAAAAAGCAGTAACATTCCTATATGCAAACAGTGAAGTAGGGGAAGAAGAAATTGAAAAATAAATCTCCCTCAAAATAGCACCAAGAAAGTCAAATACCTGAGGATAAACTTAACAAAGGAGGTGAAAGTCCTCTGCAGTGAAAACTGCAGGACCTTAGCAAAAGACATGGAAGACACGAAGAGATGAAAAATACTCCATGTTCATGAATTTTAAGAGTTAACACAGGTAAAACGGCCACTCTACCCAAAGCATGTATTTAATTCAGTTCCCATCAAAAACTCAGGGACTTTTTCCAAAGAAATTGAGCAAACAATATTGAAGTTCATATGGAACAACAGTAGACGTCAAATAGCCAGAACTATCCTTAGGGAATTAAGGAGCATGGAAGAATCACACTGCTTGACTTTAAACTGTATTACAGAGCAATCATCAAAACAGTATCATCCTGGAACAAAAACAAGCTGATCACTAGAATAAAATCAAGACCCCAGAAAAAAACGCCTCACCTGTACGGACAGTTAATCTATGACAAAGGTGCCAAGAGCATACAATGGAAGATGGAAAGTCTATGCAAGAAATGGTGCTGGGAAAACTGGGAAGACACCTGCAAAAAAATGAAATGATTACTCATTATCACCATACTCCAAAGTCAACTCAAACTCAATGACCTGGACATAAGATCCCAAATGGTAAAATACTTAGAAGAAAATGTGGGGATAACACTCTACAACCTCAACCTCAAAGATGTCTTTGGGGGAAGGAATAGCTACAACAAATGAAACCAAGGCAAAACTAGATAATTAGGACTGTGTCGAACTGAAAAGCTTCTGCACTGCAAAAGAAACCACTACTAAAACAAAAAGGTACCCCATGGATTTGGAGAAGATATTTACACAACATAGATCAGATAAAATAATCTCCAAAATATATACAGAGCTCATACACCTCAAAAATAAAGCAAATGACGCCCCCACACACAAAAAAAGGACTGAGGAACTGAAAAGACACCTATCTAAAGAAGACACACAGAGGGCCTATAGACATCAAAAAATGTTCCACATCACTCATCATCAGAGAAATGCAAATGAAAAGCACAATGAGATACCACCTCACACCAGTGATGGCCTTTATCAAAAATACTGGAAACTCAAGGGGATATGGAGAAAAAGGAACCCTTCTACACTGTTGGTGGAGCCTCCATGGAAAGCCGTGTGGAGATTCCTCAAATAAATAAACGAAAATGGATCTACCATTTGATCCAGCAGTTCTACTCCTGGGTATATACCTAGAGGATATAAAATCTCTAATGAGAAAAAATTATCAGCCCCCCAACCCCACACCCATGTTCATAGCAGCACAGTTCATAATAGCCAAGACAGGAACAACCTAAATGCCCATCACCAGATGACTGGATAAAGAAACTGTGAGATATATATATTTTTTTCAATTAAATTCTACATAGCTATTATAAAAGACAAAATTGTGCCCCCTGGAACAATCTGGCTGGAACTGGAGGAGATCATGGCAAGCAAAATAAGTCAGAGAGAAAAAAATAAATATGGATGGTTTCGCTCATATGTGAAATTATAATGAAATGAAGCAAATGTACCTACCTGCAAATCCCAACAAAATGAATAAGACACAGTGCTGTGGTTGCCAGGGGGATGAGAGTGGGGCAGGGAAGAAAAGAGGGGAAAAGGTGGTGGGTGTGATGTGAAGTATAGACTGAGAGGCAATTTTAATATCCTAAAATGAATATAGCTAGCGTTGTAAACAAAAGAACTAATACATGTGACTATAGAAAAATCAATGGATGTTTATTCCAGGGTTATACAAGATAAAGGATGGAGACAAAACTATATCTGAACAACTGGGAAAGAGGTTCACGAATGAACTGATGCATTTTTATGGTCTTAAGGGATGAAAATAAAAAGCCTGGGGATCAGCAATGAGGGTGGAGACAGTGGCTGCTGGGTGCGCCTCCAGGGCCCAAGAGAGTTCTTTGAGATTCTGGGTGTGGGGCTGTTTGGTTGGAGCAGATTGGCTGGAAGGCTTGGGACTTTTAGAGCTGGTCAGTCTTCTGATCAAAGAGAAACGTGAGACCAATCAGCTGGCGATTTTGGCTGGGAGTATAGCTAGCCCTTTGGAGAATAATCTTTCAGCCATGGAGTTATTTGTTTATTTCTCTTCCTACCTGAGCAGTGACTTTGTGTTTTTCCCTTTCAAACAGTGCCCAGAACACGGTACTGAATGAATGCAATGAGAAAATATCTGGCTACTATCTATATTCGTTTGATGTCACAGTTTTCATCTATGGCTCTAAGAGGAGACTGAGAATCACGCTTTCAGTCCAGGTGTCGGTCTGCGGCACTCCTGGATGCTGACCTGTCGGACACTGCAGAATATCAAGCCATGATGAACATACAAGGGTCGGCAGGTGGCGTAGCTCGGCCACAGCCTGGCATCCAGGGGGAGGATAGGGCTGTCGGCTGGGAGGGGAAGCAGCCCTAGAAGGACAGCGAAGCCCAGCACAATCTCTCGCTGCAGGACAGTCAGGTGTGGAGCCCCAGGACCGTTTAAGTTCTGCTCATTAATTCTGCATGAACTGGGGCTCTTGCTGTGTTCAGACACCTGGTGGGGTCAGACACAGTCCTTGTCCTAAGGATGCTTATCTTTCATGAGCTAAAAAGCAAGGATTCTTTGAGAGCAAGCGACAGAAACCCGTGGGCTCTCAGCAGCCCCATTGACTTACAGAGAAGACCCCAGGGGCCTGACCCTGGAGGGAAAGCTGGAACCTGGACCTTGGAAAGACAGGAGATCAGAGACCTTGGGCTGTGAGGAGCAAAGCAGCTACCCTGGGGGAAAACGCTGTGTGCTCCAGACTCCTTTCCTGTTAAGGACTGGGGAGACCTGGCTGATAGCAGACGGGCCAAGAAAGTGCTTCTCCAAAGACCACTGTTAGTCCTCGGTAATCTCTAAGGCCTTCGCTCCGCGTGAAATTTAGACATCGATCGAGGACTAGGATTTGATTTTCACAACTTCATACTTGTACTTTCTTTTCTTTGATGTCTAACCCTGCCTATATGGAGGGAATCTCAAAAAAGGAGGGGAGAGACAGCTTTCATCTCAAAGTGAAATGAAAGAAACTTAGTGAACTGTGGGAGGGGAGTGGAAACATTTTTTTTTTTTTTTTTTGACAAAAGAAGAGGCCATGATTGTATTTAAAGTAGATCTATAAATAAGCGGCCTGCAATTTACCAAGCACTTTAGGGAGAGAGGAGGTTCAGTCCTCCTATAGCTTATTTAAAAATAATGCTCTTGAGTTGAGATGGCCCCAAAGAGATTTCTTCTTGTGGGTTTCTGTGCTCCCAGAAACTGCAGGTTTAGCCCGGGGGTGCTGAGAGATGCTTAATTACTGACCGTGGCTGCAGAGCCGCCATTCCTCCAGTTTAAAGAAAATCTCCTACTATCCAAGCTACCCTGCAAAGTGTTATTAAAACTATCTTTGGTGATCATCTCTTTTTGGAAACATTGTTCTTAATTAGACCCTGGGTTTGAAAGTAAGAAGGGTCAATAAAAAAATAATAATAATCATATTCCAGCTACTCTGCCACATCTTTACAAAATTCAATTATTTCCATCCAGTGCGGCATAAGAAACATTTGGTAACTGATTAAAACAATTCTTAAAGCAAATTATAGCACTGTCAGAAAACAAGAAATCAGAATGTCAAAACACAAGGACATTTCTATGCAAAATATCTTGCAAGTGTCTTTGACAGATGATTTCTGTCTGCTTGTTATATTAGTTTCATTAATTTGGCCCACATCAAGCAAAAGGAAAAAAAGACACAGTGCTTCCATACATTAGTTATTTGAAATAAATATGCTAATATGAATAATATCCCCAAAGATAACAGAAGTAGCCATGTGGGGAAATTTTATGCTTTAATTTTACCCAAACTTACTCAGCACTGTAAAAATCTATATACAGGTTTATAGCTGTAGAGATCCCAAAATAACATTTTTTTTTGTAGTAAAGCAGCATCTATAAAATTTCAGCCACTACTAATATGTAAATGCCATTAGGCGTATATTTTATTTATTGCTGTCTGGGCAGAGGCAAACATAACAGCATGTAATTTATAATATATATTCTAAGTACGTTTTAAAAAGTGAACTTATGAGCCACATAGATCTGGTCCATGTGTACTAAAATATATTGTGATCTAACTTCAATTTCAGGGTTCTCTGTACTTTAGAGAAGATTTCAAATTTGCTTTTCTGTTTTAAAACTAGGGAGAAATTCAAAGATATGCATTACAAAAAGATGAAACTCTAGGTTAATAGTGAAATAATAAGGTTATTCACAAGAAATTTGTCTTCTTGCTAAAGATTTCCTGTCCCATATCAGAACACAGCACTAGAGGCTTGTGTCCAGTCATATTTGGTCAGTTCACAGACTCAAGAGAGTGACTTAAAGCATAGGGTGGTGATTGATGGCAGATGATGGATGATATATAGATAGATATTATAGATATAGAGAGACTATAGCTAGATCATAGACAATAAATGATAAATAGAAGATAACTGATAGGAATGGTACATGATAGAGGATAGATAATAGCTAGATAGAAGATAGAAAAATTGGTTATAGGTGATAGATATGTAGACAAATTATGAATTATATGTATTTATATGATAGACTATAGGGAGATGGTTGATGAGTAGATAGACTATAGGTAGGTAGGTAGGTAAATAGATATAGAACTTTTTGGCTTAGGAAATAAGTTTCAGAAGGATTTTGACTTTGATTCAGATACTCTGTAATCTGGGTCTCCATATGAGAGAGAAAGAGAGAGAAAGAGAGAGAGAGTTTTGCCTTCTCTGGTGCTGATTTCATCTCCAACAGCTGCTCACTCTATATAGCTGCAAATATCCCTGTTAGAAGAGAGATGATCTCTTTGTGAAAAGCTGGAGAAAAAGCTGGAGAAAGCTGAATGGAAGCTCCTTTTTCTAACTCCTGTGTATCCCTCCACTAAGGCCACAGAGGACTGGGCTGGCATCATGGTTCATCTCTGATCCCAGGAGCACATGTCATTCCCTCAACCAAAGGGCACAGAAGCAGTGGGCAATGGCGCCACTGGAACTCTCGATGTGGTGGCTCCAGAGGAGGCTGCTCAGCTGCTGCTACAGCAGACACAGTGCTGGTATCAACGGCAGGAGAGCGCCGACTCTCAGGGAGACAATGTGCTGTGAAAGCCTGTCTGGCTTAGTCTTCTTCCTGCCTCTTAACTTCAAAGTTCATGTCGAGGATCCTCGCATATCTTAGTGGTCATGAAAGTCCAACAATCCCATGCATCAGAGCTCACCTCAGACTACAGATTATAGGACCAAGAGATCAGAGGAGTCACTTACGACAAGCTGGGCCTGGGTGTGGAATGGGGGTCTTAGTGCTGCTAGAGGAGCTTAGCCTCATCTCAGAATTCTAGACCCACTTTGCCAATGCTCCGCAGATACCTCTTTCATGCGTCCCTCCTTGGAAGTTTCCCTTTAATGTCTTCTACAAGATATTCATCTTTTTTAACTTAAATTTTGAGTAGGGTATGAATTTACTTACAACAGTGGAATATTTCCCTTCCAGCTTTATCACTATTTCCCTAGATCTGAGTGTAGACAAACACAGCTAGGAATTTCCTGCGTGTTAACCTTGTGAAAAACATCTATACACAAAAATGCATACTTGCATTAGCCTAAGATAAGTTCTGTGCTGGGCACTACCTTGAATACAGTTTCTCTCCTAGAATATTTTCATGCTGATCTGTAAGAAACAATGTGGAAGCATAACATGATACAGTATCCATGCATTATAATATATGTAATTAGTCCTTTTTGATTATGACATATTTCTAATATTTTGCTGTGGAAGCAATGCTGCAATAACACTGTACATATGTCATGTATCTATTATTGATTTTTAAGAACTCTTTATATAGAAAGGAAATTAGATTCATGTCTCTAAATTCTAAGTGCTTTACTCCAAGCATATAATTTGCTTTTGAATTTTCTTGATTGTGCAGAATTTATTTTTATATAGCTGAATGTAACAGTTGTTTTTTTCTTTTATGGATTTTCAGTTAATATAATAATTAAAAATATTTCCCGTCTCCGATCATGGTCTTAAATGATAAGGATCAAAGGAAAGCAAAACTCCTGCTGTGTTGTCTAATGCTTTTATGACAATCCCATAACAACTCTTTGATTCTTCTATTAAAACACTCTCCTTTGTCTCTGCTTCCCTGGTAGATTATACACTGTGTGTTTATAGCCTCATGGTGCTTGTTGTTCTGTCCTTACTAATCACTCAATACATTTTTGTTCGATAGAAATCAATTGCCAGCATTAGTCTTCAGATCTCTACAGGAGTGTGTCTAATGCAAGTAGGAATCTCTCGTGAATCTTTAATTAACTTTCCTTATAGAATCTTTTCTAGCTGAAAATTAATGCCTTAGAATAGAACTCTTTTCTATTAGGTGTCATGAAAGATGGTTTGTTTCTGTTTCTTTGTTTTTTTTTTTTTTTTTTTTAGTGGTCAGGTAGGCACCCTGCCCTAATTTTGCATAGAAGAAATGGGTGCATTATTTGATTTTGTTTTGTTTTGTTTTAAGAAAAGTGCAGGCAGAAATGAAGGCAAGCAGTGGCAGGGAGTAAGAAGAGAGAGTAGAAAGGAGCACTTGATTTATTTAATTTAGTTATTTATCTTGTTTGTTCCTGCTGGCCCCAGCATGTGAGCCTGGGTCCTTAGGATGCATGTGGGCTGTGCCCAACTGCCACTCCACCAGAGTGCCCCAAAGGTGCATAGTTTGAAAAACAAAGAGGATTTCTTGGTCAGAGGATGGTTTTGAATCCAGACATCCTCCTGAGTCATGATGGCCCAGACTGCAGTGTCTGCCAGGGCCAGCTTCCATGTGATGTGCAGTTTCTGAAACAGTGACCAAGACACAGCTTCCTCCTCCACATTGGGCGAGTCTGACTTAACGCATTCAGTTGTGTGGAAGAGCTGAGCTCAAGAAAGTCTGAGTTTTGCTTTCTTTTTTAATGAAACCATATTCTAACCCATGGCAGCAGGTGGGCTGAAACTCCTTTCTCACATTGGATGCACACCTTGCTTTAGGAGAGGGCTCACCAAGTAGATAAAGGGCATGAAGGTGCCTCGGGAGTCCATTGCAGAGAAGCCATTGCAGAGTTGGAATGAGGGTGTGAAGCAAAACACACTTGAAAAGAGAAAAATCGAGTTTTCAAAGTCAGTCACAAAACCCTCAGTGTGATTCCTGGAACATGAAGGAAATCAAGGTACTCCTGCCACAGGCAACATATTGGAGATTGAAGGAGATGATGAGAATACTGCTAATTCTTTTCTTTAAATACAATTAGCCCCTTGAAGTGTTTTGGCATAATTTTGGCCTCATTCCAACTCTACCCAACTAGACACCCCTACCAGGTACTGCAAAGAAACAGGAGCCATGTTTTGCTTTATATAATCTAGTAAAGGAAAATTGAAGAATCAGAACCAACACTTATGATCTGGTATGTATGGATCATCAGTTTATAATCCAATTAATTATCCATGCATTCTATCAGATTAGCTAAAAAGTTCAGGATGCTCGCCTCTGGTCACTTTCAGTAATGCTCTGGGCACGTCCTTGAACAAGGTAACAGAATCCAGAGAACACAGTTCCCTGAGTTTTTCTTGACACCTGGTAAATAAATATGGCCTCCCAGCACAGGGGTTACTTACAAACCAAGCAAAACCCAGCTCAGGAAGTTCCTTTCTAAACTCACTACTGGTGAAAATAATTAGTGTCAAGAACAGGCAGCCCCTCCCCTAGAAGACAGACGCCTGTGACCAGGCCAACTTCTAGGATGGAGTGAGGGGAAAAGTCATTGCCTCTATTCAGAGAGGACCCCAGGCCAAGACGTGACCCAGTTTAACACCATCATAGGGAAAGGAAAGTCAAACCCTTCTGTATGGATAGAATGCAGATACTGATGGAAAGAGACACATGTTTGCACAATTATTCGTGTGTGTGTATGTGCATGTGAGCCTTTGCTATTCTTCATTTACATGTTTCTGACTTTCTAGCATTTTCAGCTCAGCAGCCTTTGGGATTTGTTGAGAGAAGCCAGAACACTGCTGTTGGCACAAAAGGCCTGACTTTCCTCCCAGCATTCACTGTGTGCCCAGGGTAGCTGTCAGAAGTAAGGGCTGGACTGTGAGCAGGAAGTGTAGATCATCTCAGCAGGAGAAATAATCAGGTAAGTAGTTCCACTTCCAGGGCATGTCTACACGTGACCTCTGCCCAGTGTTCAAGTAAAATGCCACTCTTGAGTTTTCAAAGTCAGTCACAAAACCCTCAGTGTAGAAGGCAAGCTGTGACCCTGGCATCCCTGAATGAGGAGCCCCATTCGGCACCATCTGGAGCCATCACTACCAGGGTCTCTCAGGGCCACGCACAGCACTGGGGCCACTCAGTCCTTGTACTGGGCTAAGCCGGTGCTTCTTCCCCTGGGGGTAGACGTGCCCCTTCATCCCCAGAGGACATCTGGTGTCAGTAGATGAATACTAGGGACCCTCCCCTCCCTGACCACCCAGTGTCCACGCTGGAAGGTTGGGAATTTCTGGGCCAGCGTTTGGACTGAGCACCAATTTGATAGAGATTTAACCAAACTCCTTGAAGTACAAACTTGATGATGGAGAAGGACTGATGCATACGCTGAAATTTTATTTTGAGGACACGGAGATTTTGTCCTATAAAACTGGTCACAGAGCTTCAACTAGATTTGATTCTCTTCCAACAAATGGATTTTTCCAATTGGAAGAAGAATCCAACCGATCTTTTCTGGGGGGAAAATGTAATTTAGCTGTGTGCGTGGCTCAACTGTGAATGCTCTATAATTTTCTCCCTCTGAGAAATGCCTTTTAGCTATTTTTCTTCCTCTTTAAGAAAGTGTCGTAAAATTAAAATGGCTTTTGCCTATTCAGTTACCTTGCCTTAAGCAAGTTCTATATAAGAAAACATAGATTTATAAAAAAAAGATTCATCTGGGCTTGCTTTAAAATAAGAATTTGTAGCATTATAAAAAAATGTGAAAAGATTACCGTAAATAGCCAAAGTTTGGGCACTTTACTTGGTGTGATCACTTTCCACATTGGGAGATGTATAAATACTTACTTAAACCATTTAAAAATTAAAATTAGCTGATTAATTATCATTTTAATAAAACAACCTGCTAATTTTGTTAGAAAATGAATCCTTACCTTCCTCCAAGTCAATAAAACCACTAAAGTGCAGGTTTTAAATAATTACCGTCTATTAAACAAGTCCCAAACACATGTTCTTTTTCTCTGCACTGCTCTCATTCCTACAGGGAACCCCAACAAAGGTAAGACTCTGTTTTCTTATCAGTCTCAGTGTTCAGGGGTGTTGACTCAACTGAACAGGTTTATTTAAGTGCAGCATTGTGTCAGGAGTAGGTTGAACATAGATGGGAAATCAAAAGAAAAAGAGACGCATAGATATGCATCCAACAGAAAGCCCTCGCAATTATTTCAAAATATTTGCACTACTCACATTTCATATATTTATTCATTCTCTCCTCTATCATGGATTACATACAGAACCTTCCAGAAACAGTGCCTATGAAATGGCGGATCCCAGGCCCTAGGGAACAGTGATGCAGCTGTGCACTGCTGGGCCGACACTCTCCTGGGCTCTCAGCTGGAGACGGCTGTGGGGGTTGAGGGGGCAGTGAGACAGAAGCTACAACTCTCCCGTCTAGGGGTGGGGGCATGAGGGGCACCCTCCAAGGGAAAAGGACACAGACCCCAATCCTTCAGACCCCTGAGACAAGAGAGTGACAGAAGGGCGAATGACTTCCCTAGGTGTCCATGAAACCTAAAGCCCACTTCATGTCATGATGGTTTTTACTTACTATGCCGGAATTTCATGTAATGCACTGCGGACTGATGGGGGATGCATTCATCTGTCATAGAAGTCAGAGGCCAGGCTTTAGTACAGGCAGGAACACTTTACAGCGGCCATTCCTAAAACTGCATCAGTGATATAGTTTGGGGTAGTTAATGGAAGTTAGCCATTTTCTACTGGCAATTTGTCTTTTGACCCAAACAGCACTTGCACAACTTACCTGCCACCCGCCCAGGGCCTCTGAGTCTCAGTTTTGTCATTCTGAAAATGTGTGCAGTCATGTCCACCTTTAGAATTTTGTTCTAATCATTCAAAAGTATGTATCTGTGTATCGTAGCCCCTAGAAGGTGGACACAGAGTGATCCATCTTTCTCTTAACTCTAAGAAATTGGTCATCATGCTTTAAAAATTCCCGGGAAAATTTACTCTTTAAAGAGAAATGACAAATATACACATACAGTCTTTGTGAGAAGCACTCTACATTGGCTTATTACTTGTAGGAAAGGAAAATGATTTTAAATGACAACTTGATAAGATGGACTGTCAGACCTGAATGAGATTTTTGTTATTGAATATAGAAATACAATACTTGAATACAAAATTGTTGAACATTCCCCAAATGAAAGGTGAGTAATGAGCAAAGATGAACATGGTATTTACATGACATCATGTGATGTAGAGCAGAATCAGTTCCTCCTCAAGTGATACAGTTTTGCACTAGGCGAAACAATGAGCCCAAATGTCCATGTCTTGTTCCCCAAAACAGGCCGACCTGTGAACTTGTGTGATGAAAGGAATTTCCAACATGAGTTTAAGAATCTTGAAATGGAGAGAAAATCTGGATTATTTGGATGAACCCTGTGCAGTCAATCCCATGGGAATAGAGGAAGGCAGGAAGATTGGACATGGTGGGGAGTGTAATTCTGGAAACTGGTGGTGAGAGGACTGAAGGGCAGGGCCAAAGGGTGAGGGCACTGAGACATGAGGAAGCTGAAAAGACTGAGAGAGCAGGGCAGTGCTGGCCCCACCCAGGCTCTTGAGCTTGTGACCTCCAGGGCTGCTAGATAATATGCTCTTGCTGTTTTAAACCATTAAGTGTGTGTAATGTGTTGCCACAGCAGTGGAAAAGGAGCATAGATCTGAATCCACCCTGGTTCCAAGTCAATCACAAGAGGGGAGAAGACTGAAAATGGTTGATAACAGTCTTTGAGTTAAATAGTCAAAGATGGTAAAAGCAAATTGCAGTCTGTATTTGTGTTTTTTTTTTCATTGCAAAAGTAAAGCATTGCTGTTTTACACATGCAGAATGACTACCTAATTTTCCAACCATAGGAAGTATTATAGAGCAGTATGTGATCGAAGTCATGTGATACAAATTTGGAGACGTGTCGTGTGACATAGAAACCTCATGGAGATACCGTATTCCTCAATTCTATCAAAAAATCTCTCTTCCTGGCCAAAATTTCAGCTTTTAGAGAAGTTAACTCTCTATTCTTTAGGTTTGTTATTTTGGAATTAGGGCAGCTGTTACTGTCTTTATGACCAGCATTTTAAGTAAGCTTTGGAGGAGCCCCAATGCATTTCCCAAAGTAAAGTTGATTTCACTTTAGACCAATGTCTCTTTGTGTGGTTTCATTTCTCTAAAAATGCAATTGTCTTTTAAAAAGCTGAGCAGCAATCAGTATCCATCTCACTGTGTGTGATCAGATAAAGAAGATCTGCTAAAATTCCCCAAACTCACTTTTCTTTTCCTGTAGTTGAAAAGGTGCTCTGCCTTGGGAGAAAATCAACTTGTGTTGGCTTAGGGGACATCAGTGTGTGCACCATACTGCTGAGGAGAACACTGTTGCATTTTTAATTCCCTGACCTGAGTGGCTCCAATCAAACACAATTTTATTCTTTTCACTTGTTCTCCAGATGGGAGAACCATAAACAGCTGTCCACGTGGCGATAGAGCCTTTCTTCCACATTCTTGCATGTCATTATGTGAGAGATTTACTTTTTCAGCAAATTGAAACCTCTAAACCTTGTAATCAAAATTTCCCCCTCTCCCTCACTTGGTATTCTAACTATCATCAATTGCTTACTTTCAGAAATAGTTTTCCAAGGAGGAAGCTCTGAGGAGGCTGCACGGTCATTATCATATTTACTCTTGTCAGCACCATATAGCATTATGTTGTTGACAATAATGAGCTGCTGGGAGCCACGCTGCAAACACAACTGTGTGGTGCTGGCATCGAGAAGCTCCCCTGTGTAGGGAGGCAGAGCCTGCAGCCCCTGCCCCTGCTGGGTGTGTGGGCTGTGATCCTGCTGTAAGGTCAGAGTGAGACCACCTAGGCACTGTTTCCCAGGTGATAAACGTCTGCCACAGAGAAGCAATTGGGAGCGGGTTTAGAAGTTTCATGAAATCAGTGGGTGGCAGGTCTTTATTTTGAAGTGGATGAGCTCATTATATTCTCTTAAGAAGCAATGCAGTGAAATTGCCTCATTAATGTATGTAACTTACACAACTGTGATGTGTAGCAACGATGCCTCTGTGTCTTTACTCCTATTTAGTGGTATCGTGTGCCTTCACACCAAAGCTAACCATGCATGGCAACCAAACCTATGGCTAGTTTGCAGGGCAGGGTCAGGACGTGTGAACTACTGGAAAGGATCAAACGCACTGTATCAGGGGCCCCAGATGGACTGCACCACAATCACTCTCCTCAAGGAAGAAATGGAAGAATCGAGAGGCATAGAGATTGACTAAGGACTCAGGAGCAGAAGTAGGGTTGATGAAAAAGTCGTATCTGTGACTTGATGGGAGTTTTGTAAACTCCTCTGGGAGAATGTTCTTTTTATGGAATTCTTGCCTTCTTCACTGTCTTTGGCCATTGCCTGCTTTATAGATAGACTCCCCTTCACACACAGTGCTTCCTGAGTCCATGCCCCTACTTCTGGGAGGACACATGAGGGACCCACCACCCCTCCAGGAGCTGAGGGTCTCAAGGGTACAGATGCGCTGAAGAGCAGAAGAAAGGTGGGCATTGATGTGCCTGGGAAACCTGAGGAGACTGGAAAGTGGGGGAGCCGGGAAAGCTGTTTCTGATTGAAATAGCCCTGGAAAATATTGTAACATTTCATTGAATTGGCGGAATTATTCAAAGTCCCAATTATGCAAATCAGAAGATAAATAGGTGAAATGTACATCTTTATTAGCATATTTTAAGGTATAGCAAATGTGTATGTGTATAGCTCTACATGTGTCTTCAGTTTTGTTTTTCTGGTAGTCTAGAGAGGAAGTGGGTTTTCAGTTCTTTTATGGCCAGATAAAGAATAAACAACTTAGAGAAAATGATCACTAGTGCCAACAGTCTCGGTGCCAAAGTTTGACTGTTTTTCTGGTCTTCTGGGAAATATTTTTATTAGAGAACAAAGCTACTAGCATCATTTAACACTTTAAAATGTCTTTATATTATTTCTGTAGTGTAAAACATGCATACCCAAAGGTTTGCAGTCTTCCCTGTGCTCAGTTACAGCGCGGTGAGGCCCAGTTAGCTCACGTGGTGTACAACCTGACTCCTTTCCCATCCCCGTCCCCGTCCTCTGACAGGCATACAGGACAGAAGTGCAGGAGATATGCAGCGGTACCATCATATCCTGTTCAGACGATAGTTCACGGGTCCAATTTCTCCACTGAAGTCTGATGTTCTTAATAAGATTTCAGTTTTTTTAATATTATACATAATATATGCATGTATGCATGTATGTATCTGTCTGTCTGTCTATCTGTCTACCGTACATCCTTGTTGTATTTAATTCTTTGTTTGTTTTTTCACCGTGGCTCCAGGTCTCTAATCCAGCTCCTGGAGCTTTACATGGTCTGTGCACCATTGTCTCAGACCCCTGAAGCCACGAGGTCTAAGTAAGAGTTTGAAGATTTTTGAGGAGACTCTGAAAAATACTAATGGTGACTTTTGGTTTTCTTTTCGATGTGTATTTGCTTGCTTGCTTTTCTAAGTGATTCTCACTAAGGTTTTCTCTTCCTGTGTTACCCTTGTGATGCTTAGTGTTGACTCTGCTGTCACTGTCACCAGCAAGCCAGGAGGCCCTATGGATGCTGTTGTGCCTGCCTGAGGGCTGCTGCAGAAGGGTGGGCAGCTGTGGGCTCTGGACCCTTATTTAGAGAACCCCCCCCCAACTTTAAATGGGAGCTGCAATACCTGTGGGAGTGTATATTCTCACCCTCCCAGCTGTTTGGCTCTCATCTAAAGTTAGTCTGCACCCATTCACTTGAATGCTGCTCCCCTTATCCACAGAGGTCAGTCAATAGGTACCCAGGTCAGTCTTCTAGGGGCCCCTGTCTGTCGGTATCTATTTCTACTACCTCACCAACTGTCTTTGACCTGGCACATAGTAAATTCCGCTACTGCTCATTGAATGACTATTGAAAGAGTTTTGCAGTCATTGAAATAGCCTTTTAGCGAAGCCAAGATTTATTGGTGAACATAAGTTTCAAAAAACCTCTTCCAACACAGTGTACAGAAAGGAAATAGTTTCAGTGATCATTTAGCAAATCAGAAAGTACCACACAGCAAGTCCATTGCCATTTTTGCTTTACTTTTTTTTTTTTCTTCTTGAGAAAGTCAGTTTAAGAGATAACCAACTTTCCGATAGGAGATTTGGTCAAGTTGTCATAGCAACAGCAGCCACCAAAAAAAACCAAAAACAGAAACAATGCAATTCTGGATTTTCAAAACGAACCTATTCTATTCTGTAGGTTTTCAAAAGAAGTAGTTGTGAAATTCATGCTGTGAATAAATTGGAGCACAAATGCAGCACTTCTATTAAGATATTGAAGATAGGTTAAGATGGTGCAATTGTATAGCTTATCGTTTGCATTTGGTTATTAATTTGAAGCTATCCAGATAAATAAAACCTGCCTAATGACTTCAGAGTGTAATGTTTCCCCCACTTTCCCCCAACATGTCTAGTTATCTCCCATCAGTCCTGACAGGGAGTTGTCTTGTTAAAGAGCTTACAATTCCATTACAGATAAGCTCCAATATTGATTTGTACCTTTTGTTTCCTTGGCCTGAGTTATCATGGTGGGGCTAAAAATGCTCAAGTCTGTTGCTTCGAGGCAGAAAAGAAATGGCCCCAGAGAAAGGCGGATCACGGACACAGGCACAAATCATTCATTACATTTCAACTTCCCCAGACAGTGCTAGTATAGGCCAGGTCTGTTGCTCCAGAGAAGGAAGGACAAGTGTGAGTGACTAGCAGGCTCTGGGACTCTGCGTGTGTGCAGCACCAGACATGGGAGGTGGCTGGGAATCCTGGTCTCTATTGAGGGGTCTTAGCCCCACATGGACACTGTCCATCAGGAAAGAGTTTGCGAGATGAATTTTATATGGGCTGCCTTATAGACATACATATTCATGAGTGTGCTGTGTGATATATTTCATGTGAGTTCCTCAGGGGTAACACAAAGCTAACCAAATTCATCTTTATTTCTTTACCCTCAAATATTTATAACATTGTGACTAGCTCACAAACTGCTCACTGAATGAACAAGTTAATGAGTAAGGGATGGACTTAGGGTAATTACCGTATATGTGTTTAGCGTCATCTGAGGCCATCACAGGGAAGCCGTCATGTGCCTTGCGTGCCCCTGTCCCCGGACTGAGCTCCTCAGATACCTGGCTTTCCAGGTTGGCAGCATTCGTTATTTGTTCGGACTCTGGATCTAGTCTCTACTGCCCATGGCACCGGTCGTGTTTTTCTTTCTCTTTCTTTCCCTTTAGCCCAGTTAATTCTTACCTAGTTTTTAGACCTTGGTTCTAATATTTTATTCTTAGGGGAGTTTTCCCTGAGCTCCAGTTTTCATAATCACTTTTTTCAGTTTTCTACCAATAATTTTAATTTGGCTTTAGGAATGCTTTTATTTGAAAAAGAGTTTCATTTGAAAATTTCAGATTTTATTACCAATTAAATAGTAACAATTGATAAAGTAAAAATGGAATAATTATCTAATTAAATCCAACAGTGTAAACTACTGATTTATATAACCACCTTGAAGTAATTTGTTATTTTTCCTTTAGAGGAAATTCTTCTAACTTAAGTTTGATTTCGCCAAATGATTCCATTCACTGAAGCAGGCTAAGGCAATAAGAATACTATTGGCTATATTGATCAATTAAATATAGAATTTACTGGTAATATTTCCACCATATAAGCCAAGCGTACAGATGCTTGAAAATTGTGTTCTCACTGACCAATCCAATGGACACTGTGTACAGATATCTGTTATTACTTCATTTCTTACCTCTTTAGATTTAGGCTGACTAATACTGTAGATTAAATGTGAAAGCTAATTTTACAGAATTTTATGGGATATATATGATAGTAAAACTCATGTCAGAATTGACTTAAATGGAAGTCAAGTCACTGTTGTCCCTGCTCATGAACCATGCTCAGTGGATTCTTCAGAAAGAAGAGACTATTGAAGCCCACTCTCAATAAATCATAAAGGCATCTGTTATTACACAGGATCCAGCCTGGACTTTGGAATCTAGATGGCATCTGGCTCGCCTCCTCCCTGTAAACAGACCGTGACCCCTCTGCTCAGACGGATGGACACGGATGCTCGATCCCCAGCAGTTCTCTCCTCGCACTGGTACAACAGAGGAGCGTGGGTAGCAGAGCTGAGACACAGGAGCCCAGTGTCTGAATGACTTGCTGGAAGGCAGCCCCCAGTTGACTGACCTGCTTGGTCCTGTTATGCTTTTTGAAAACCAGGGTTTGATGAAAACCAGGCTTTTTGTTACTGCCCTTTCCTCGCCAAACTGCAGCATGACTGAAGATTAACCTAAACACATGTGCACGTATCATGCTTGTCAACAAAATCAACCCAGACAAGCCCTCTTAGTGAACACCAACCAAGGAGCACACTGCATGCTGGAGATGGAGACAAATAGATTTCCTTTTCTCTAGGACCAAAAACTCAGCAGGAGATGTCTGGCTTTATAAACCAATATGCAAGTGTTATTTGCTGTCATCATGATTACACACACACAAAACAAGATGAGTGCCTGTGTTAGCCCTGCTCCAGTGGCATAATAAAGTGCCGCAGACAGGAGGTTTACATGGCAGAAGTGGTTCTCAGTTCCTGGGCCTGGGGAGCCTGACTCCCTGGCTGTAGAAGCCACATTCTCGCTCACAGGGCAGAGGGACAGGGTGAGAGAACGCTGCTACCTTTAGAGGGCACAGCCCCTTCAGATCAGGGACCGCCCTTATGAGCTCATTTGCCATAATTGTTTCCTAAGGAACCTGCCCCAGACACTGTGACATGAGAGCTTTGTGTTTCAACATACTGGCTTTGAGGGGACAATTCATTCACAGCAGTGTTTTTCTAGAATTAGGAACTAAGCACTGTATTTAGCATCATGGAAAAAAAGAAATAATACTTCCAGCGAAGAAGTAGAGCTTTTCAATCATATCAAGTTTCAGTCTATACTATGAAATAAAAATGAGTACAATTGAAAAATATTGAAAATTCAGGCAATACGCAAAAATCATTGAGTGGAATAACTTAGAGATAATACAATGTAATCAAGATAAAAATAGTCAAGGAGATAGAAAAGACACAATAAATATAAGAATAATCAAAGGAATGCAAAGCAAGCCCATTTTTTGAAATAAAGAGCAACTAAAGGAAGGGGAAGATGTTGTGAGAATGAGAAAGATGAAATCTCCACACCCAAGACACCGCATATTAAGGATTGAAAGAATCTAAAATGACATGTGAGGGGGATTTTGAAAAATAATATAGCTAAACATACCATCATAAGAGCTCAAAACACCAAAAAGAGAGTGAATAATTCCAGAAAAAAAGATAATTTGCAACGTAAGGAGAATCTGGCTGCCAGAAGCATCAGTACAACTGTAGGGAGAGATGTAGGACCCTAAAGTGGTTGGTTTCCTTTTTAGACCATGACCTTCTAGACCAATAAAGGTCATGGGGGGCCTTAATGCCCTGAGCCACACCTTATAGGCAGGGTCCTGAGCGCTAGAAGTCAAAGCTTATCTTGTTATTCCCCTGGAAAGATTCATATAATCCACTCATCAACCCCTGTTTTCCCCCAAAACAAGGAGCCACAGAATGACAGAGGCTACTTCACAGACCTGAAGAACTTTTGGGGAAATCCCCCCTACTTCTGCTTTTGAACCTCCTCATGACCTCTGTTCCCTTGCTAATTACAGACACTGAAAAGGGTGCCAGCACAGAAGCTCCCTCCCAAGGGTATGCATTTAGGAATCTCATGGCAATCAGTGCAGCCCTCTCTGCCCTATCTCCAGCTTTTGCTTTCTTTACCCTCCATTTTCTCTAATAAACTTACAAACTGCACTTTAACACTCAATAACTTTTTCTTGAACCACTTGTCACTGAATCCCAGAGCCCCCCCACATCAAAACTAGTCTCCAGAAGATGATGCTTTCAAAGTATGGGGGGCAATTATTTTGACTATAAATCCTATACCAGCCAAGAAACAATGCCAAATAAATTTCTCCAGCAAGAAGACACAGCATCTGTGTGGGCATGTACCAGAAAAAAAAATGAAGTTTAAAAACCAAGAGACAGGAAGATTTGAGAAACAAGAAAGGATAGAAATAAATCAAAAGTTCAATGAAGATAAGAAGCTGATGATGGTTGGAAAGGATCCCATCTTGTCAAAGAAATGCTGAGATCCATGCTGAGTGTCTTCAGAGAAATGGAATGGAGTCCATCAATGGGACGATTGAATAAGAAGCTAGAAAATGATAGCTCTATGGTAACTAGAAAATAGTGTTTTTCTTCTTTGAACAAGAAAAAAAAAGGCAGTGAAAAAAATCACAAAACACTTAAGGGCATTCAAGTCATCCAATAAAATAAAATAAATGTAGCTGGATCCTAAGCAATTTATGATTCAGAAAGGGAAGGGATTTGTCTGAATATGACTCTAGAAACAGGTTTTATTGAAAGTCTTAGAAACAGAGGACTTTGGAACCAAGGAAAGACAATTGATCCCAGACAGTGGAAATGCTGCTAATGGTTCTCAGTATTTCAAGCCAGTTGGTAGAAAATTCACAGAAGTCTTCATGGTGTTTCCTGGCCAACACTGTCAAAGCTGATAGAAGGAAGAGGAGCTGGAGAGGGGTATTGGAAAAGTTAGAGAGAAGGATCGGGATGCTAATACTCTTCTCTATGGTATAATGGGTAGCAATACTTTCTAAATTTGATGAAATAGAAGAGGTTTAAGAGCACTATTTATAGATTCAAATGTAATCAGGAGAATATCTAAAAATATTAAGAGTAGCAAAAAATCTGAAGATGGAGGGAAGAAAGTCAGGTGATGGCAAGAATACAAATTCTTATTTATATGCAGCAGAAGAGACTCTAAAGTTATTGAACTTAACATAGACTAAAAATAAATATTTGTGAATTAGAAAGCATTTTAAAGGTACAACCTAAAATAACAGTAACCACGGTGTTAGAAGTGTCATCCAGGAGGTGTGACTGAGGTCACCTCTGATGAGGAGGGGCTGAATACAGGCCTTAATAAATGCAAATCAAGTCTCTGCTCGTCTCCAGCATTCAGAAGCATTAGAACCGCCAATTTAGAAAGTCAGCCTGAAGCCTAAATATTCCAGCACTGTGATTTTCATCCCTTTGTGTCTCAGAGCTTTCCTGCCTCTCAGCTAGTTCTTGGGCAAGACCTCATTCCTTTTTAGCCTCATCTTCCCAGAGAGCTGTCTCTGAGTCTTTGATTAGATTCTTGGCCATGTGGCAGGATGTACTTCCTCTTCTTTCCAGACTGGGGGACAACTGGTCACCTGTTCAGCATTCGCGGATGCACTAGGCAGGAGTTGCAGGGAGTTAATGTCCACGTGAGATATATGTAAGCAACAGGGTCAGGAGCTATGTTACCCCATGGACAACTCAGTGACTGTGCCTGGCTTGACTCTTCCTTCTGCCCTGCCATCCTTCCTGCTCCTTCAGCTGTTAACCATCACTGTAAACTTTAACCTCTGGTTCTGCTTTGAGAGAAACCAAGGATTAGACCCACAGCACGCAGCCTAGAGGGCAGAATAATTGTCCCAGGAGGACTCACTTGTGAATGGCTGTTCAGTATTCTGGGAAGGGCATCTAGAATCAGTCTCTAGTGCTTTTCGTGATCATTCCTAAAAAGCACAGACACGATTATATAGCTAGCAAATGAGGCTGGGTGATAAAATTGCCATGCCATTGCATTGAAAAAAGAGGAACAAGACTCAGTAAAGAAGATTATTAAAATGGATTTTTTATGTGGTCTCCTTTACTGTGTTTCCCTGGAGCCCCAAGAGGAGACCCTTCATACAGGCCGTAAAGAGCATCTCATGAGGGGTCCTTGCTTTGGTGGTGGCTGTCCTCTGTCCATCATCATTGATGCATCACATGCAACGGAGCAGGCCTTCCCAGCTTCAGAGACAGTGATGGAATTCCGGAGCAGCAGTGGTATTGGGCAGCAGTTTGCTTTTAAGGGCAAGTTAGATGCAATTACTAAAATTGGCAGCAAGCCTGAGTGGCATCAAAATTCCTGGACTGTAGAGATGAGTGACAATGGCTCATACATCGTGGTGTTCCCTTGGATGCAACACAACTGGCAGTCAGTGGAGGACTTAGTGGACTTTTAATATTAAAAAAAATTTTTTTTTAAGAGAGCTAGGGACCTGAAGATTGATGTAAAATATCACAATGGGGAAACCACTGTGTTTATAAGATCTCAGTCTCCAGATGTCAGCTCTAACCCAGAGCCCACCGACTGAGATTAGATCAGGAAAGCTGTAATGACACTGCAGTTGCAAACAGAGAAGATGCTTCTAATTCTTCCTTTGGGGCACATTTACCAGAGAAAATGTGCTCTGGGAAGGAGACGACCAGAATTTTTGAGAACTGTTGGACATGAAAGCTGAACTGATGTCTGGATACATGGAATGTCACAACAGTCCTGTGGTTAGAGTGGGGGTTTGGAAACTAAATTAATTAATTATATATATATATATATATATATATACATATGCCAAAGTCTGTAAGCCCATTGTATGTATGGACCAGTTATGTGGTGATATTCCCAATCTAGTATAAAGTTGCATGAGTAGACCTATCAACATGCTTGCAAAACATTTAAACTGGCTACCTATTCTCCAGCAAGAATCATTATGGCAGAAGACCCAACTGGAAGCTTCCTAAGTATCCTTTTTCATGGCTATACTGTGGCAAAAATAAAAAATACAAAGAAACACCATATCCCAAGAATAATTTTGGAGACTAACACCACCATCAAAGATTTAAAGAAGATGGAGTTGACACTTCTGTCTCATCACCATTTAATTAACCTGCCGGCCCATGCAACAACAGTGACAATAACAGAACATGAACTGGAACATTGATAGGCTATCATATTCATTTGCAGGTGGCAAATGCAGTACGGAGATAAATGAGTTCTCTTGACTGGAACACTTCCACACATACTCTGGCACTTAGATGATACCATTCTCAATCTTCATCCATTGACAAGAGGAAGCAACAGTAGACTGTCCTCATGTGAAGGATAGTGGTACATGTTCACTGTGGCGTCACAGGTTATATTCATTCTCCTACACTATCCCCACAGTGGAGTCCACAGCCATCTTGAAGATCTTAGAGTTGTGTAGAGTATCACACTCATAACCATAGGGAAAGTCATTCTCACTGGTCTGATCAGCTGCATGGACAGGTGACTCACATGTCAGAAGACAGACATGTCACATGATAGGAAAGAAGCCGACATAGATGCCAGGAAAACTGCAGGAATATCTGTGACTTCCGGAGTTATCCCTTCTAACATAGGAATATAGACTCACCACATGCCGCAGTCATTAAGAAAGAGGGACATTACTCAGTGGATTTTTGAGTCAGCATTTATTGTACCTGGAAATACTGACCCAATGAAAAAGAGGGGAACAGACATCAAGCCTGTATGACAGCCGGCTGGTGTGAACCCTAAATGTACTCTGTCTTGTGCCCACTGCAGGGGTGCCTGTGAACTGTGACTGAAAACAAGCTGTGAGCAGCCCATCTATTGTATTTTTATGGGGGGAAAAGAGTCTGAGCTGTAAGTCTATATGGGTCCTGAGCAATAACAAAGGCTTTGCTGGTTAGTAAAGAGTCTTGAAAGAACAAGAATAGAAAATCACAGAGATATATGCATTTCCTCTTCATTGCAGCATTATTTACAATAGGTAAGAGCTGGAAACAATTGAGATGGCCTTTGACAGAGGACTGGATAAAGAAGATGTGTTAGACACACAATGGAATACCACACAGCTATCAAAAAGGTGACACCCTGCCACTGTCAGCAACATGGATGAACTTAGAGGGACTTATGCTTTTAAAAAATGAATTGAATCAAAGAACAATAGACATTTAGACAAATAAGAAAGCAAATCAGTGGGTACAGGGAAAGATAGGAAGGATGGGGTACAAGTGGTGTAAACAGGATTAATTGTATAGTGAAGGAAGCATGCTAGAGGAAATGGTGGTGAACTTACTGTAATTCATACAGATGTAGATTTACTGTGATGTGCGCCTTCATTTTCTAATGCAATATTCCTTTAATTAAATTAATTAAAAGGAAAGGAAATCAGAAACAAGGAAGAGTCATGATGGGACTCTTGGGAATATGCATATTTGTGCATTTCTTTGTGTCTCCTATCAACGCTCAGGGCCTCCACCACAGATAGGCAGTGAGGCTCGTGCATCGCCTCATGGGTACATCTCATGGGTGGAGGTCCTGGATTCAGCAGCATGGGCTTCCTCTGTGTGCCGCTGATGAGCTTCCACCTCCAGGAGCGGCTTATCTGCTGGCAACAGATGAGCTGTGACTCCTCAGCACAACAGCAGTCCTCCTGGAGCCCAGACCCCCTCTTGAAGCAATGTGATCACAATGGACTCACCATTCTGAAGGGAACCATGATTTATTCTAATCAGATTTGAAAGCCACTGGGTATATAGATTTTCCTTCCCTGGCTGCAGTGCCTCTGCCAGCATCACCATCTGAGGGCTTGCAGAAATGCCTCATCTATTGTCACAGATCCTACATGTCACTGCCTAACCCCACGGGATCCATTTTATGTCCATGGGTGAGTGGCAATAGGTGAACGACAGTGAGAAACTCAGCAATCTTTACTGTGTGTCCTCATCACTCAGAAGCTGCTCGTCAAATCCAATGATGGAGTGAACTCTTCAAGATTCAGCTGAGTTGACAGTTCCAGGAACACATCCAGCTGAGTTAGAGCCCAGTCATCAGGACATGATACAGATGCTCAACCTGCATTTGACCTCCAGGGGGTCCTCTGTGAGTGGGATACATATATCTATAGTACAGCCAGCCTTTCTTACAGCCATCCCCTCTTAGACAGCTGCAGAATTTTTGCCCCCTCCTTATAATTCCAGACCCACTCAGAGGCTCTAGTCCTAAGGAAAGAAGACTTTCACTAGGGAGCACAATACATTCTCTGACTACCACCTGACTCTTTGGATCGTCTTCTTGCAGTGGACACACACGGAAAGAGAAAGGTTGATATATTGACAATTATGTATTAACTTAGCCCTTAATACCATTAAGAACAACATTTGCTGCTCCAGAGTGGTGTCTTCAGGAAGTATATCTCCAATGTTGATTAATTGTTGGGCTTTTCCCTGAATTTTATTGGAAAATGATAGTTGTGAGAAAGCCAGTGCAGTGAGCCCATCTCACTTAGGCCGGGGATCTAAGGGTTCGGCTCCCCAGGGGAGAAAGTTCGGTTTACACACACAGACAAATAATCTCAAGTAGCCAAGTTGCAGTAGAGGGTGAGGGAAATGTAGATTTAGTGGCAATAAAGTGAGGGAATGGATATCATGTGTGGTCCCAAGGCGAGTTTCAGCAGAGCTGTAGTTTTGTTGGTTTGTTTTTTTTTTTTTTTTTACAAAGTCTCTTTTATGGCACTGCAAAAAATTGTCTGGCTCCATCCCAGAGTTGACTGTTACTGTTAATGAACGTTTTAAATAGATCTGAGCAGTGCCAAGTGGGAGGTGTTTTCATTTTTCTCGTCCTGATCAAATATTCAAGCCAGTGCTTCGTCTACCCCAACACAGACAGTGCCTGAAAGAACTTCCTCTCACGGCTCTCATTTCCAGGTGGAGTTTCTCTGACTCCCTGGCACTGAGGCCCATGTGGACCTGACCTCTCCTGTGCATGTGCACTGCGAGTGTGTCTGAGAGATAGTGTCCCCTAGGACCATCCTGGACTGTAGGCAGGGCGACCACACGCCCTCACTGGCCCAGGACAGATGTGAGTGCTAACAGGTCCAGTGTTACTATTAGCACTTTCTCCTTTCACTCTTATAACTGTGCTGTGTCACATGATGAAGGAAGTGTCACCATCCCTGGGATATGGGAGCCAGTGGATAAAGGCTCCCCCGTGCTTCATCTGTGTGGTGTCATTGAGAGGCATTGGATACAATGGCATTGACCAATCACTCATGGCGAGTGTTGGAAAACTCGGTGACTGTTCTTTTTGACTTTCCTTTGTTTCCTTTATAACTCTCCCTGCCCCGCACTCCTGCTCTCTGAGATCACATTTTGAAATGAATTACTCATATCTGACAAGAGACACAAAATCCTTCGCTTGGGCTCTTCTCCAGGGAGAGTCTGAACTCTGTTAACTCGGTTTCAGTAA
This sequence comes from Solenodon paradoxus, assembly GCA_004363575.1. Taxonomy (NCBI): domain Eukaryota; kingdom Metazoa; phylum Chordata; class Mammalia; order Eulipotyphla; family Solenodontidae; genus Solenodon; species Solenodon paradoxus. The sequence continues at coordinate 94,699 of RJWH01000839.1, forward strand.
GTGATAATATCTGTGCTTGCCAGTCATCATTGCATGATGAATCACCCCCAATTCAGTGTCTCAAAAATACTCATGGATGCACCCTGGTGGCCTAGCAGATTGGGCCACCACACTATAGTTCACACATACTTCAAGGTCCCAGGTTCATGTCCTGAGCTTGGGGCAACAAACTAGATGAAAAATGAAATAAAATACTTCTTCCGCTCTCTTGCTACCTTCTTGCCTACTTGCCTTCATTCCTGCCTGCACCTTTCCTTTAAAAAAGTAATAATCATGGCTTTTCTCTCTCTGTGTGTTGTCCGGCCTTGTCAGGTCATGTGTTTTAGCCCCAGGGCTGTGATGGCTGAAGGTGAGATCAGGTGTGTCTCACCGTCCTGTGAATGGCAGAGCCCAAGCTGCTTCTCTGGGGCATACCCAGGAACACAAAGATGAGCACATACATCCTTACAGGTCAGCTTTGCCGACACAGTCACCTCTACTCACATGCACTGCCCAAAGCAAGTCACAGCCACACCCAACATCAAGGAACAGAGAGGTCTCCTCCATCTTAGGAGAAGGCAGAGGAGAGAGGCCAAGGATTGAAGCTAGTAAACCCATCCACCATATGACTATGGAAGATAACAGAATAGTGACTGTGAAAGGAAAATCCTGTGCAGTATTTCAGGTAGCAATGCCAATAGAACAACAATTAAGTTCTATTTAATAGAAGCTCAGATGAAACCCATGTTTTCTATGTCTAACCTTCATTAAAACTCAACACAGTAGTGTATATGTTTCATAAATTAATCAGAATGGGAAGGGTAGACAGTTGTTTGAGCATCTGAACTCTGAATATCTAGATTTTAGATTTCTGTGTCTGTTTTCTTCATCGTGTCTAGGAAACAGAACCCAATCCTAATTATCATATATGGAAAATCTCTCACTCTTCAGAGTTAAAACGATTAGAATAGAAGAAGAACCACATTAATGAAATACATTTATTTAATTGGGTCCCAGGCAATTTACCTTATAATTTAGAAAGATCACAGTGGACCTCGTGGTAAATAATCCTTCTGAAATAGTCTTGCAGAGCCTTGGTGCTCATTAAAATTCAGTGTTGGGAGCCTTAGGTGGAGGATAGGACCAGGAATGATTCTGCAGTGTCCTACAGCTGAGGCAAAACAATCCCTGTTACCAGGCAGCAGGTCTTCTCTCTCCCTCTTATAAGTTATCATTGTGTACCAATCCTTCTGTCTGCATATGAATTTATTTGAGTTATTGCAATGCCTTCAAAAATACCCATTTTCTTTCCATGGGATAACAAGAGAATATGTGCACTTCCTTGACTGTCTTCCTTTTGAAAACAAAGACATTTTGTGGGATAATATTGCTACCTATTTCCAGAGTGAATTTTTGAATAGCTGTAGAATTATACAAATGTGGTGTAAAGTGAAAATCAGTTTTGTTGTGGGGCAAAAGACAAAGGAAACTGTTATCACCCATCCTTCCACGTGCTTCTTCCTGAGGGAAAGTCAATGTGATGTGTGTTGTGTGTCACGGCTCTCACTTCATGACTCTGCAGTCCTGGCCTCTCCCTCATGGGAAAGGAAAGAGAAAAAGCTAACAGGGGAAATGGTTTAGGTCTCCTGGGATACCTCTGTCCTCCTCCAAGCAAAATGGAGATGTGTGAAATATTTATATTCAGACAATTTGCATGAGACAGAAGCAGTTCTTTAAAAAAAACATATAAGGCTTAACTAGCCAGTTCCTTGTCAAAGTCTGCTGATATAGCTTAAATCCATATTCTAGAGAAAGCTGTTACAGCTTTCCCAGTATGGGAAGGTAGAAGTTACTAGAGAACCTTTTAAAAGTAGAAGTGGCATAAAACAGGTAAGTAGTCACCCTCTATGTATGTGGAAATCTTTCCATTCCCAGAGCCTCCTCCCAACATCAAATAAGGGATAGCCTGTACCCCCACCAATCCCCACAGGGAGTAGGAGCAACTGTGACCCTCAGCCACATGGGGAGGGTCTTGGCGCTGGGACCAGTGCGTACTGGGACTCTCTTCCTATATTCTCTACAACAAATAAAAATCCTTGGATCCCTGGGGTTGGTGCAACAGGCTTTGACATAGGTCCTATGTCAATGTGAGGTAGAGTCACCTGGACAGAGGAAGGACAGGGAGACCATATAGGTCTAGGAGTGGACACAGTCCCAAGAGCCCGCAGTCACTCTGTGTACATTTGCTATACCGGGGTGCGGTGTGGGGAGGGCCCGGACAGGCACAGGGCTGGGTTGTGGGGGTGCGGGGAAAGTGGGGCACGTGACCTGAACTCAAATCCCAGTTTGTGCTTTGCCTGTTTGTTGTGTGATCTTGGCAAGCTTTTTGATTTTCTGAACCTCAGTTCCCAGTAAAACAAAGGCATCACTCTCTCTCTTCCTGGTAGGGTTGTCCCAGTGCGAGTGAGATTTCAGAGTGAGACCATGTCAGGTCCAGAGGAAGCTTCAGGAAATTGTAGAAAAGTGTGTAGACTTCAGTAATACTAGGAGAATTGTCTATGGTGGGAGGGAAGAATTTCTCACAAAATATCTATTTTAAACATGAACTATTTAGAAAAGTTGTGCATAACAAAGTGTATGTGAATTAAAACAAAGCAATTACACCGTAGCATACTACTACTTATGTTGTAAGATCACAGATCTTTAAAATAATCAGAGGAGGATGTGTTAATCTTGCTTTGCATTCATGTAGAGAAAAACATCATTAGAGGTTTCTTCATACCAAGGCATTCACATCCAAGTCAGAATGAATGGTCAGGCTCATGGCTCCTGAGTTGGGGGACAGAGCCCCTCGCCCCTCAGCCTTTGCAGCGGTGTGGCACACGGCGACGCAGCCCCACTGCCCGGGGTGGGCTGCACTGTCCGTACCAGTGTCACCAGCCCCGCAGCAGGTGAGCCCACCTTCCCCAGGAGGCTCCATGCCCAGCAACACTGAGAAGAGGCGTCAGTGCAAGACCGGCAAGTGTCCATGGAACCGTGAAGAGAGTCACATGGGGTTAGAGCATCCAGCTGTCCAAGGATTCTGGGAAAGGTACAGAAAACATAGTGACAAAGAGAAAATGTTGTCCCTGTGTGCAAGTATATTCAGGAAAATACAGGCAGAAAACAGGGATACCAGTATATTCAAAACTAAGAAATGTGAATAAATTTAAAAATACTCCTAAAGATGTTACAAAATAATGAAATTGCAATCATGCATTTGTGTGCATATACATATATATCTCTATATAAAAACAATTCACTATATATTTTATGTATACATTCTATTATGTATACATTTCTATTATAGCCAAAATACTGTATGATTGCTGTATTAGGGTGAAACACACACACACACCACACAAACATAACCCTTTATCCTTTAATAATGTAGCAGCAGACTGTAGTGCAAAATTTTCTTGAAAATAAAGATTACTTGTTAAAAAAAACTTTTTGGAGCATATTTACTATGACTCTACAGAATTTAACATGTCAAGTATACACAAAGTAAAAAGATCCAAATAGCAAAATTAATGTTAATATGGATTTCTGAGCCAGGCTGCTGAGTTGGAACCCCTCCTCCCTCCTGGCTGCATGCTTTTATTTAGCTAACTTCTGTTTGTTTCTGGTACCCTGTTTATTAGATGTGGAGAATCCTAATATTCCACTAATCAAGTTTTTGTGACGATTAAATAGAACAAAGTGCTTCAAATACTCCCTGGCACATATTTTGGGCTAGAGAAGTTCTCAATAATATCTTCTTCCTCTTCTTCCTCTTCTGTTTTTTTCCATAGGAAAATATAAAGTTAAACTAACCCCAGTAGATCTAAAGAAAATTAATACAGTCATGGAAGATATTGGAAAGGTGAGTTTCATTGTCCACTACAATCAGTCGTCACCATAGCAGTGACAGCAACAATAATATTTGGGTAGAATGACAATAGATTTGCCCATTTTAATTTTTCCAAAGCCCTGAAAGTGTCTAGTATCTGCTGTTATCATGATTTAATTAGAACTCAACTTTTTAAAGTACACTGTACATGAAATAAAATATACACATCTGTACAAGTTGAAAGACTTCTCAAATGCATGTACCCATGTAGCCACTATCACAATAAAAACCAGAATATTTTAATTCCTTAAAGTGTTTCCTGACACCATTTGCAATTAACTTCCTCCTACCTCAGCCCTAAGTCCAACAATTCTCTTTTCTTGCTTTTGGTTTTGTTTGTTGGTTAATTGGTTGGTTGTTTTCATTTGTCTTGTCAGTATAGAGTTGTTTTGGCTCTTCTTGAATATCTTTCACTTAGCATAATGTTTTTGAGATTAGCCTAGGTCACTGATTAGTGATTTTTGCTTATTTTTGTGATAATTATTGTTATACTTATGGATATACCACAATATTTTTTACCCATTATCTCAATGATGAACACGTATGTAATGCCTAATTTTTGACTATAGTAGAAATATTTGTCCTGAATCTTCACTACAAAACTTTGTGTGAACACACACTTTTGGTTCTTTTGGGAGAAGACATAAGAGTGGAATTTCTTGGTAATATTTTAAGAAACCCCTAATTATTCTTTCAAAGTATTTTTTTTTAACACTTTACTCTTCTATCAGCAAAGTGTGAGAGTTCCCAACTGTCTCACATTCTTGTACTTAATTTTATCCTTTCTAATGGGTGGGGTGTATATTGATATCTCATTGTGATTTTAATTTGCATTTCCCTGAAAGATAATTGAGTACTTTTTAAATATACTTAAATGTCATTCAGATATCTTTGATAAAATGTCTGTTCATATGTTTTGCTTATTTTTAATAGATTGTTTTCTTGAGTGATAAAATTCCTTTATGATGTATTTCAAAGGTCATCTTTTTTAAAATTTTGATGTTCATTAATTCTTTATGTGTTTTGTGTGTGAATATGTGTATCCTAAGAAATCTCTGCCTACTCCAAGGTCTCTTAGATTTTCTTTTAGAAGTGTTTAAGCTTTACCTTTAGGTTTGGGATCCATTTCAAACTAATTTTTGCTTATAGTATGAGGTGAAAGTCAAAGTTCACTTATTCCAAGGAAATATCTATTAAGCACTATTTTTTGAAATATGATGGTTTTATCTTAGAATTATCTTGACACCTTAATATAAAATCAATCGGCCACATATGTGTGGAGCTACTTTTAAACACTCTAGTATGTTCTATTGATTTACTCTGTCAATAACCACCCTTCTTTTGATAACGGTAGGTTAGTAATGGTAAAATCAGAACTTTGATCTTCATAATTTGACTTTGCTTTTCATGGTTATTTTTAATTACGTACAAATTTCAGTATCACTTGACAATTGCCACAAGAAAGTCAACTGAAACATATTGGAATTACATGAAATATAAATACCTATATGGAGATATTGACCTCTTAACAACATTGCATTTCTGGTCCATGAACATGGTACAGCTCTTCATATATTTTGGTGTCATTTGATTTCTCTCAGCATATCATTGTAGTTTTTAGAACAGATGTTGGTTGAAAACCTGAGTGCATCACAGTGATGAGAGATTAAGAGAATGAGAAAATACTAGGAAAAGGATCTGAGAAAGATCAGCTAATGAGATAGAAGGAAAACCAAGAATTCAAGGCAAGTGCTTAAGAGTCATTATAAACCATGTTAAATGCTACTAATTTATTAAGAAAACTAAGGGCTGAGAGCTGATCATTGGATTTTTCAGTGGGTAATTTAGTGTCAACTAGGATAAGAGAAATTCTGTGGAATAGTAGGGACAAAAATCCCCATCGAATTGAATTCAAAATAGAATTAAAAAGAATGAATTAGAGCCCATACTGTAGATAACTATTTCACAGTGTTTTACTATAGTATTTGGCAGGATAATGGAGCAATAACTAGAAGAACATGTAAGGTCAAATGGTTGTTGATTTTTAGATGACCAAAATAGCAGCAAAGACAGGGCTGTGAAGACACTGAAGAGAGGGAACTGTTGACCCTGAAATGTGACATGACCAGCAGTCCCTCTAGTACATGGTGTCTCGGTGCTCTGACAGGGGAAGGGCTGGCAAACTCCAGGTGACAGGCACATAGGATGTGCAGGTATTTGATTAGAAAGCTCTCTCCTGATTCTTATTACCTTCTGAGTGAAAAGAAGCCGTCAGCTGCCCTTGAATATGAAACACAAGTGCTGGAGATTTGAGTGAAACACAAGTGCTGGAGATTTGAATGAAGGGGTATCCTTCAAATTGAATGAATTCCTCTTTATGCAAAAATCACTACATTGTGATTGTTTTTCTCATATCTCCACAGAGAAGAATCATGATGTTGGTATTTTTAAAAATAAATTCATATTTTTATTTCAAAAGAGGGGGTGGTGCATTTAAGCTAAAAATACAAAGTTTCAATCAAGGCTAAACATTCCTATACAATAATTCAACCCCTTGGGTTCCCCGGGAATCAGAGGCAGGGATAGTCGAGCCCCTTTTGAGCTTACATAGTGTGCAGGGGCCTTCACTTCTCTCTCAAGCTCCTTATGATGGAAGAGAAGAAAGTAATCATAGAAATCTAGAGAATATAGTCAGAAAATGTAGTCATTGAAAGCATGTGGTACATTAGATAGAAGCATACCGACTTCAGAAGATAGCTTTTGACTTAGCCACACTTGATTTGTGGATTTCATTTGCTTTTAGATGCTGAGTGTAATTTCTTTTTATTACAACATGAAAATAAGTCCAGGCTATGGCTCTGCGGTCCAGTGGAGCCATGCTTGTGTGTGTGGACCTCTCCATGCCCGCAGGGACTTTCCTCTTTTCTTAGCTTTTATTCAACAAGCAGTTAGTCCCTATAGCACTAATAGCAGACCCAACATATTTCAAAGTTTAGCTGAGGGCTGAATGTGAAACACACGCTGTCTTCTTTTCCTCACAGGGCTGCTTTGCAAACAATACACACTTGTTCTTGGCCTCCGGAGACTGGAAGCGTGTTCCTTGGAGACCAGCAATACTCTGGCACTTGTTTTGACTCTGCCTTCTTGACACGCTCACCTGTCATTTCAAAGCCTCCTGCACATATTTGAAAAATCTGATTCAGAAAGAATTGCAGTGATCCTTCCGAAGAGCCTTTGATTTTATTTCTCTTTTCTCTTAACTAGCAGCAGGGTCTACTGGCATGCTTCAGAAAGCTTATGTCTGAATAGAGTCGCAATCAGAGCAGACCCTTGACCGGCATAATCCTTGCTTGCAAATGACAATGCAGTGAAACCAGAGGAAGAAAAAAAAAAAAAATGACTCCTTTCCTGTTGGGAACCTAATAAGTAGTTAGCCTGACCCAGTTTTCAATAAGAGAGATTTTCTGATGACCCAACAGGAGTGACTATCTCTAGTCAAAAAAAGGGGCGGGCAGATTTAATCTTTCATATCTGGAATGGCAGCTGCTCTGGGCTTGGATTCCGGGAAGGCTGATGAAGACAGAGCTGGCTTTTCAGTGTAGGGAGCGTTTCCTCCTGAGCATTCCACACGGGAGCTCCGCACATGTGCCTCAAGAACTAATTGTCTCGGTGCTGTCAGGAATGCTGCAGGAGCGGAGCGTGTTTCCTGCTTAAGCCCAGAGAGGAGCCACGCAGTTCTCCGAGGATAAAAGGCTGGCGGTCCCAGCTGGGAGAGGAGTCCCATTATCTGCCAGCTGCACAGACGTTTGGCAGGCTCGGGTTCTTCCTGGGCGCTCAGCATGCCCGACTGAGAGCTGGAAACATCCTGCAGAAAAACTGTGAAGATCCCGAGAATTCGGAAGATCTGTAAGTACAAAATCGCGCTGTCTGCTGCAGTGACACGGTGTTGCTGGGCAAGCTGCAGTCTTCCTACCTCCCTGCCTTTGTATTCGCATCCCAGGTAAAATCTGGGGCTGGGGGAACAGCCGCTGCTTATTGATGCTATGTCTGTGATGCTGGTGCTTAAAATGCATTTATTCCTGGTGCGAGGAAATGTGTTGAATCTGTGTTCCGGGGAGGTGAGGCTCAAACCAGGGAAGGAGAGACCACAGGTTTATTTTTCAGGGTTTCCCCAGTCTGCTGCAGTAAAACTAATGGGCAGTGGGATGACAGTGCTAATTCTGCACTTTCTGATGCTCCAGGCTCTCTCAGTAAAGGCAAAATGGGAACATGTAGTTGCTCATTTTTTTTTTTTTTTTTTTTCATCCAAGGGCAGAGGGGTGGGGTTTGCCGTGTTGGATGGGTGATTTAAAGGGGGTGGTTATGAAAGTTCCCCAGGGGAGGGTTTGGGTAAGGTGGACACATCAAGACTAGACTCGCATGAGCTTTCCACATTCCCTGGTGTTGGCTTCTTACCAGCTTCTAGATAATACTGGAGTTTCCATCCACAGTAGTTTACGCTTGGCAGTATTCATGTCCCTATAATACTTATGAAAAGTTTCGGAAGTTGATAACTTGGGAACAAAGTTTAAGAGCACTGAGATTAGCCTCACATAACCCATTATGGGAATGTATGCTGTCGGCACTGGGGGCTTGGGGGGAAGTTAGAATTCATAGCTCTGGCTTCTCCAATTGAAACTACTTATGTTTAAATGATCAGCATCCTGGCTGTGTCCTCTGAGAAGCATTTGCAGAATGAATAGATGGAAGTTACACTGAGAGAAAAAAAAAAACAAAACACAGCAGAGTTACATAGAATCAGTTTGGAAAATGAGGGATTCATAATTGTATCTACAGTGGCAATGTTTTTACTCAGATTTTGTCAAAGAAGGAGCCATATGTTGAATATTTTATTGCTTGTTTTGTGCAATTTCCATTTATCTGATGGGTTTCTTTATCATCTTTCTTTATTGTTGTTAAAGGTTTTACCAACGCATATGCCTGTGTTCTAGAAGAAAGAATGTTTTTAAGTGCACTCCCCTAGTCAGTCCCCCTCATGCCTGTATAAACCTACACAAATTCTCAAAACATAAAAATACTGACATAATTTATGTAACAAACAGAAATACAGACTCATTTCATCTGTGATGCTTCAGTTTTGTTGTTGTTGTTTTTAGCAATAATTATGGCTATGCAGTCCACAGATTTCAAATATATAAATCTGCAGACTTTTATATAAGGCTTATATGAGGTTATATAAATGCATAACTTATCACATCTTAGCAAAAAAACCTATCATTTATAAACTACTGCATTAAATTAGTTCTGTTGTATATTCTAGCGAAGTACCACATCATTTCTTTTTGGTGTTTTCCATGTAACTTTCTTTATGGAAAACAAATTCATTTTGTCATTTAGAAAATTATTATAGAATTGATCTACATTTAGATCAGAAAAGTCAATTATGTTGTGAAAAGAATGTGAGGTTGTTTTCACAATTTTTCAGGTTTTTTGACATATAAATATAGTAGTAAAAATGTAATTGTATCTTTTAAAATATTTTAGTGGAAGAAGAGTTATGATTTATTTGCTTGTTATTCACATGTATTTATTAGCATTATATTAAATAGCACATATCTGGTAAGATATACTCATTAAAAGTAACTCAAACTAAACATAAATGTTCAGAAAAGAAATCTCAGCACCCATAAATAATAACCATGAAAGTTGGAGACTGTCATTGGAGACATCCTATGCCAAATTCAAATAACAAAGTGAGAGAGCGAGAGAGAGAGAGAATATTTACTAAGAAAGTTTTATTAGATACGTTTTTTTAAAGGAATGAAGGTGATTAGGCAAGAAGAGAGAGGAGGAAGAAGAACTTTATTATTTTTTAAATTTTAGTTGTTCACAGTAGCTGTTTCCCCCTGGACCCAGCACTCAAACACAGGGATATGGCTTGCTCCTTCTGGGGTGATTGACCTAACCACTGCTCCATCAGGATGGTCTGTACACATTTTTTATAAATAAGTAAATATGATCAATGATAGAAGGATAGTTGGATGAGTGGATGAGTGGTTGGATGGATGATGAATGAATGGTCTTTTAAAGAATGTGGTCTGAACCTACTCTTTAAAAAGAAGTAATGAATTTAATCTTAGACTTCAGTTAACAAATGAGAAAAGCAGCTGACACAAAGCTGAACAAATTGCTAGATGTCATGTATTCATTTCTTTACAAAAGAGATACTAGTTTCAGAAAAAAATAACTCGAGTTAAGAGCAACCATTTTGAAATTATTAATAGTTTGAAGTCATTGTTTAGCATACATGTTTAAATATTCAACTACCTTTTATAAAGGTCCTTGTTTTGAGTGTTAAATATTAAATACATGTGTTGTCTTCATGCACTCACCTCTTGAATTTTAATTTTAATTTCTGTTTTATATTATTGAGATTTATAGTCTTTATGTTCTAACTTAATTCCCATAGTCTTGATTTAGACTTAGTTCGAAGTTGAAAGAATGCAGTCCTTACCAAAAGGCCTTTTCTATCAAGTTCATTTTTCCTGCAATCATTATTTTGAACTATTTCTTAAGTCTTTGGATTTCACAGTTAAGGAATACCTCTCCACCAAAGAGGCTGTTCTCTGTGCTGTATTTTCTGTGTATTTATATGTCTGAATATCTTTCTTCAAAAGTATTTTTCCCTTCATAAATTTATAAATATTTATAAAAAATGCTGGGGACCCTTTCTGTATTGAATATTCCTGTACTGTAGTTTTGGCTATGTCTGACATTTCCATTATTGAATAAATTTTCTGATGAATGTCCACATGTGTCTTTATCTCATCTAGTAACTTTTTTTTTTTAACCAGAACGTGTCCTGTAGTTGAGTCGTATGGTTAAGTCTTCATCAGCTTTTTGAATATGGTGTACCTCATTGATTTGAGGTTCTTTAAGTTTTTTTGTTGTTATAACACTTTTTATTCATGAAATGAGAGAGGTTATTATTATATTGCTATTTATTCTTCCTCAGGACCACCAATTATGGGCATGTTGGATCTCATTTGTTTGTCTTCCATAGCTATCATATTTTTTAATATTGTACTTTTTCAGTTCATTTTGTTATGTTGCTTAAAGTTGGTATATCATATTCCTGAAAATGACTTCTCACTATGTGTGTTATAAGATTATTGCTTTAATATAACTTTCATTTCTATAATGATTTTTTAGATAATTTTTAATTGGGGTACCACTTATTTACAATATTATGTAAGTTTCAAGAGTACAGCTTCATAGATTGGTAAATGTATATACTGTACCACACCCACCATCGGAAGTTTAGTTCTATCCACCACTGTTCATTTGACCCCTCTACCCATTCCTCCCACACCATCCTACCCCTTCTCCTCTGGTAACTACCATTTTGTTGTCAGAATCTAAAGGTTTGTTTTTGTCTGTTTTGTTTATTTGCTTTGTTCCTTTATATTTCACATATGAGTGAAATTAGACAGTATTTATCTTTCTCTTTCTGACTTACTGCACTTACATAATCCCTTCAAAATCCATCTATCTTGTTGCAAATGGAAATATTTCATCTTTTTTTATAGCTGAGTTTATTCCATTGTGTATGTATACTGCATCTTTTTTATACATTCATTGGTCACTGGGCACTTATATTGTTTCAAATGGAAAAAGGAAAGTCTCAATAAGTGATGCTAAAAACTGAACATCCACATACAAAAGAATGAAGCTAAACCAGTATTTTACATCATACACACAAAAAAGAATTCAAAATTAATTAAAGATGTGAATGTATGACCTGAAACTATAAAATACTTAAAAGACAACATAGATGATAAGCTTCTTCATACTAGTCTTAGTGGTCTCTTTGAGGATTCAACTCAGACAACAAAGAAAACAAAAAGCAAAAATAAGTAAATGGGACTACATCAAACTGAAATGTTCTATACAACAGAGGAAACGAGAGGTAAACTCCTAATTGGAAAAAGATATCTGAACTCATACAACTGGCACGGAATTAATATCCCAAAAGATAGAAAGAACTCATGCAACTCAACAACAACTACTCAAAAAACAAACAAAAAATAACAGGCAGATGATATGAATTGGTAATTCTCCAAAGAGTTGATAACTATCAGGCACATGAAAAATTGTTCATCATTACTTATTATTGTAAACCAAAACTAAAATGAGATATTATCTCACCTTGTGAGAATGGCTTGCCTATACAGAAAAGACTTAGAAACAAGTTTTTGTGAAGGTGCGGAGAGAAAGGGAACCCTCATGTACTATGGATGTGATTGTAAATTGGTGCAGCCACTTTGGAAAACAGAAAATAGCTTCTTCAAAAAAATTAAAAACGGAACTACCTTATGACTCAGCAATCCACTCTGGGTATCTGTCTTTAAAATATGAAGACACTAATTTGAAAAGATATCTATACCTCTATGTTCATTGTAGGATAATTCACAATAGCCAAAACTTAAAAACAATCTAAGTCCCATCATTGTATGACTCCTCTATAAATTTTTAATTTTCTATTTCCCTTATCTCTTGATATTTTCTTTAACTATTGATTTTTTTAAATAAGTACAGAGATGCTTTAAGGAGATTTAATCTATGTAAGAGTAATTGTTTTAAGCTTTTCTCCCAAACTATGGCTTACTTTTCTTGAGAGTTATGTTTTTCAAGTACATTTTTCTTTGTTCTTTTCCCTTTCATCTTTTTCTTTTAAAATGTTATGCATGGGGGAATGAAAAAGCAGAGTACAGAGGGCTTCTAGAGCATCAAAATTATTTTCTATGGTACTATAATGGCAGATACACATCATTTTATATTTGTCAAAATCCATAGAATGTTCTACACAATACTGAACCTGAAAGTGAACTTCTGGACTCTGGGTGATGGTGATGTGTCAGTGGAGGTTCTGATTGTAACAAACTGTAGACCCATGCACCACTGTGAAGGGGGTATTGATGGTGGGGGAGACGGTACACATATGGGGTTGGGGTATAAACTGGGAATATCTGTGTCCTTCTAAGAGGAAGAGGAAGGTAAAGGATTTGTCAGCTTTCCCTGCTGTTTCTCTGCTCCTTAGGTCTAAATTTCTCAGCATGTGACAGCAATGGAGATGTCTCAGAATCTGTGCTTGGCTGTGCACACACGTATCATTCATTGAAGACAGAGTGTTTTCTCTTTGTTTCTCTTCCCATCCCCGTCATCCTGTTCTTGAAGAACAAGCGAGAAATGAAAGTCTCTTTACCTAATGAACTTTAAGTAGAAATCTTTCACTATGGGATAATTCTTTTAAATGGAAATTTCATTAGAAAATTCTGTTCTTTTCATTATTCACACTGACAAGACATGTTCTAGTTAAAAATGAACCTGTGTACACTGTTTATTCTGGTATAAAATATTTGTTTGGGTAAAGGCATGGGGCATAATAGAAGGAAAAACTTCTCTCATATTCCTATTAGTCTTTATCAGTGAAGTTTATGGCCTCCTCAACTGTTTTTCAGTGAATCCTAAGGAATTTTTATAGTGAATCTGGTCATAGTAACCTGAATCAAAATTTACAAATATGTGATGGGTGTAAGACATATATAGGTTTTCAATTAAAAGAATATATGAATGAAATTACTTAGATATTGATTTTTTAAGAGATGTGATGACATAATCTTCTATCCTGTGATCTTAATGATAAAAGGAATTCTATTTTGTAAATATAGAAAGTGCTGGATCTGAGGCAGTTGTTGAGCTATGCACCTGTGCTGGACTTTGTAACAAAGACTAGCTTACGTCTAAGGCAAAGCCCTCAGCCTCTCTGTATCTGTTTTCCCCTCCTGGAACATACATAGCAATAGTACTGTTTTCATAAGATTAGCAAGTATGTTAGATAGGTTAATATGTGTAAGTACCTTGGAAAAGAGCCTTTCAATTAATAAGCACTCTTTGTATTGGTTATTTTATCATCTTTATATTAGTATTACTATTTTAACATTTGCTATGAGCCTTGGGATCAATTGGAAAAAATAATATGAAATAATGGAAATTACAATCATCATCTAATCAAATATATTGGGTATTTAGTAGAGAATTTACATTTGGAGGTGTGAATCATAATGAGGAAAATGGAACTCAGGGAACATTGTAAGATTTAGAGAGCTTGGTCCGTGGATCCATACAGGTTATAAATGGAAACACTATTTCTGCATAGACCAGCAATGATTCTTTTCACCAAAGAAAACCCTCACAAAATGCCTGTGCATTTCTTTTTTGTTGTTGTAAGTCTTTCTTTCATTTTTTTAACAAATTAAAATGTTAATTTGTTAAAAAAAAAAAAAAAAAAAAACGATAGTCATGTACGCACCTGAAAATGGCAATGGAATTTTAAACTATAGAAGAGACACTAAAAATAAAAAATTAATTCCTTTAGTACATTTCTAGTCCTACTTCCCAGAGATATTTTCCACACTGCATTGTATTATATTTATCATTTCTGATGCTGATTGGATTAATCAGGCATTCTTTGCTCACATTTTCCAACTTTTAGAAACCTAAAAATTAGGTCCTCCATTATATGAATAGTCTAACATAAAACACAGGAGCCCCTACTGGCACTTTAATTTCCAAGAAACTTTTCACTCAGACTACTCAAGCATGGTAAAAACATGTTCAGTGGAAAATTCCAGAAATAAGTAATTCATAAATCCAGACTGAACATTTGAAGGCAGATGAGTCCCCTGCTCCATTAACATTCATGCCTGCTCAGCTCACCAGCAAGGTCGTCACCTCAGGTCGTCTCAGCAGGCAGTGTCCTTGTGTCCTCTCAAGCAGAGGGGTGTGTGCAGCCCAGTTGGCTGTCACAGTGTCACACAGTATGTGCTGTAACTGCTGCTGTGTGATTAGTGACTGTTCCTCTCCCTGTGCCCCCTGTATGGTGACGTCTGTCGTGTTTCCTTTTTCCTGGTACTGTTATGAGTTCATATATTCCTTTTGGTATGTATTCTGTCACTTCCGTGGTACTTGGGATGGAAGCATATGCCCCCTGAAAAATCTTGAACCAGAGGTTTATTCAGAGTTTTAAAAACAGATTTTTTACAGAAGGTAAAAGCAGTAGATTTCCTTAATTTTCAGGATTTCACTAGGATATAACATTGGCTAATAAGAGATGATTACAGCCTATTGTTTCTGTCTTTTCTTTGGAGCCCAAATAACTAACTTACTAATTAAAGTGCCTGACTGAATCCTAAAGAGAAGTTTACCCACAGGAAGAAATACTGGGCAACACTTGAGGATTTAGTGAGAAAAGCTGGCCAGTGGGTGCTATTCATTTATAGTTCCTTGGGATGGAAGCAATATTAATTCTTGAAGTTTAATGGTGTCCAAATTCTTAAAATACAGGCACTGTTATTCAGAAAATCTGTTAGCACTTCAATTCCCAGTGACATAGATGCAGTTTTTAAAGTGTTTTTTTGTTTGTTTGTTTGTTTGTTTGTTTTTTGGTATGTCTCCTTTTAAAAACAGGAAAGACCCAGATGAGGTATTTTCCTAATAACGGATCACTCTTATGTCTAAGGGTCAATGTGAGGAATTCAATATGAAGAAGATGGACATTGTATTTTCAACACCTTTATCTATGTCATTTCAAAGTTTACCTTTTTACACTTCCCTTACATTTGTGTGATTAAAGTGGCCGTCTGAGCATCTTCCCTAGTAGTATCTTTGGAAATATCAGGAGCTCTCAGCAAAAGAACATTATTTTCCACTCATTTTCTGTCAAAGACCTCCCATTAGTATGAGAGCAATAAATGAGAGAGACGTCAGAGTCAGATCCGTGATACTTTTCTGCAGGCTGATAGAAGAGAAAACCAAAGTCCTTAAAGTTTTGTTGCAGTGACAGGTTACAGTTACTGTAGGGTTGTGAGAAAGTAAACTTTTTATAAAAATTAGGAAAGTGTAACATGAAGAAATCTTCTCGGCATTCAATGCTTTTAGTCAGCAAATTCTTAAATACACTTGATTGGGAATCTCTGGCTCTGACACACCTGCTAACTCTGACTTTCCTTTATGAAAGTCAGCAGAGGTGTGTGCTCTGAGAATTTGTGGAGCAGTGGCTCAGTGGCCGTAAGCCATGTAGTTTTCAGAGGTGCTGACTTTATTTTCAGTTAGTATTTTGGGCAAACGTCTGTATGCTTTATAGACGAGAGAATGAGGTCTCTCTCTGCTTCTTCCTGTCAAGATATCCTGCCTTTGTGGGCAAAACTTCCTCCCTACAACTTCACTCTAGTTCCTTCTTTACTCATAAGATGTTGAGACAGGAGAAACTTTCTTATAAAAAAGAGAGAGAGACTGGACTCTAAAAGAAATATAACTTCCTTGCCATGTGTAGTTGAACATAGAAAGCCAAATGGAAGTTTTCACACATATCATCATCTCTGTAATACTTGAGACACTTCCTTTTATAATCAATAATTTCTTTAGTAAGTAGAAGTCATTTTTCACAAAGAAATATGGAGCAACACAAAATTATTTTATTAAAATTTCAAGAGTCATCTTATATATATAGATATATATATATAGATAGATAGATATAAGTTTATACCTAAATTGCATAGAATTCTCAGAGTTTTAGCCCCTGGGTATAATTTTCTTTCATGTTTTCACTTCTATATGAAATTATCTTCAATTTACTTAAAAAATTCTGGTTAATTCATATTAATAATTTAACACAGAATTAGCAATATTAATAATATAATAAAATGTACTGAAAATAAAGCAAAAATGTAATTTTAAAGTTCAATTAAATGCTTTCAAGATACTGAGATTTATCAATATCATATTTAGAGATGCTTGAAAACAATATGATGGATATATTTACCTTTATTTTTTAATAAGCATACTTTTAAAACTTTTTTTTAAAAAACAGTGCATTTATGGAAGTTTGGGCCACACTTTAATGTTTTATTATTGACTGGGGTTGTGTTCTATTCGAAAGTCTGTGTTCTTTAAGGCTGCAACCTGACTTATTCCTCTGTATGTATTCAATGCCTGCTTCACAGCAGTCATTTTCACTAATGTATTAATTCCACAAATAACGAGTAACTACCTACTATGAATACCTGCTACTTACATCTATCTATTCCAGGCACTGGGGCAAAATTTTGAGCAAGTCAGGGAAGAGTGTTAATTGTGTGAAATTAAAGTCCTAATGTTTTCTTTAACTGTTTTTTTGGTTTTTTTTGAGTATTCATCTTTACCAATAGGGTTCAAACTATTCATTTTAAGTCTTGGGATGTATGTGGACTGTGTTGGCCAGAGGTAGCAGACCCAAATGCTATCCTACCAGGGTGTGCCCCCAGATAATTTTTAAATTAAGTACTATTACATAGTGAGAAACACCAAAATGGCCACACAAAAGGTTACGTATTTGCTTAGAGTCCCAGTCATCCCACTGTTGGAGACAGTGGTACATTCTTAGTTAGCCAGGAGATCCTGAATTTGCCTAAAGGAGTAGATGAACAAAAATAGCACCTTATATTATAGACTTGTTGCCATAACTCTCTAATCACTTGCCCCAACTCCTTTGCCTGAATATTACTCATTTTCATCAAGTAAATGGTACTTGTGGACTTAAATATGATGAGGTATGTTCAAAATTTGTGAACGACACCAAATTCTTAAGTGACTGCAGTAAATTACAGAACAAGTGAAAGAAAAGTATAAACATATTTGCTTTAAACATGTTTCCACTTATTATACTCTTTTTTTTTTTTAATGATGAAAGTTACATATGTTTATTATACAAAACATGGAACTTGCCAAAAATGTTTGCATTACTCATTGTCCTGTTACTCAAGACGACATTTTTTCACTGTGTGTATGTGTGCGTGTGTGTCTGTGTGTTTGAACTACTACATTGGGATGAACCTTTATGTTCTACTTTGTAATGTTTTCATTAACTAATGTAGTGTGAGCATTTTAAAATATCATTAAATATTCTCCTAAACCTGAAAATTAGACTCGAGTGTGCCATAAATTTACTCTAACCAATAATCTGTCGACAAATCGTTTTTGCACCCAAATAGTTCTTATGAAAAATGCTATGATGTATTTTACACTTCTCAAAGAAAATCCTGAAATTCTATCAGTAGCGGATAGATGACAACTCCCCTGTACTTCCAAGCAGATGGATTTTTCCATGGCCACATACTTGTAAACACTAAATGCTCATTGTAAACATCATCCAATTGGATTATCAAGAAACAAAAACAAAACACAAATAAACTCTTCAGTATTGCTCTAAATCACTTTTTCCACTAAATATGCGACTGAATGTTTCATGACTGTTTGGACCATATGAATCTTTCTTTTGTTAAGGTCAGCCTTTGTCTTTTATTTCCATTGGGATTTTATATTTTTCCTTAATGCTCAAAAAGTTCATCTAAAGCAAGGAGGTAAACGCTTAGTTTTCCTGTTCTCCAAATTTATGTTATATTCTTTCTCCAACTTTATGATATATTTATTTTACTATAAATTAAGTGTGAAACTTTGTAAAATGTATGAATGCTATCTGAAATTGGGTGTATATACACACACACATACACACACACACACACACAGTGAGGTCAGTAATCCTGAAGTGGTTTTCCCAAATTTAGAAAACCATAAAAATGTAGTGAGTTCATGTTTCCATTATGTTGTTTTGATTACAAGTGATACACAATTATTGTTGTCAGTCTTATTAAAATTAGATCAGCATTTACCTTGATTGTCCATCAGGCCATAAACAAGTCCACATTAATAAGTCTGAAGTTTCCTAGGAGAGTTTATTAAAGTTTTTCACTTTTTTGTTCCAGAACCTGGCAGTGTCTGGGGTGTGTGGGTGCACATGGGTGCTCCCTGAGTGAATGTAGTTCTTACTGTGCTAGGGAGACATATTTCAAGACACCTGTGCTCGTTCCAAGTATGCTATTAGAATGCCATCTAAATCAAATGCTGTAAAAAACAGCCCTTATTAAAGTGATAATTAATGTTAAACTTAAATTTACATCTCTGCCCTTGGCAACCCCGAGGAAGCAGTGAGTAAATGTAAGGAGTTATTTACTACCTCACGACAAATTGCACTGGACCTCTCCTTTGGACTGGATGGACAGTGTGGGCTTCCCAAGAATTTCTGTCACAGGACGTTTCAGAAATGTCTACAGGTAAAACCTGTCATTGTAAACATATCTGAATACAAAGCCAATTATAAATTATAGAAGGATAGTGTATACGTGAGTCGTATGATAGTGCTAGATAGCTCAAGTAATGAGACATGACTTGCTTCTCTAGATGCATAGAACAAGAAGTAGTTTCTTATTGTTGTATTAACATGCATTTAACTTATTCTCATATATGATGATATTTTGTTTCTTTAGGAAAATAATGAAGTGAAGTATTTGACTTTGCCAAGTCACATCTTAAAAATTAGTTTTGGTTGATTCAAACCTGAACAAATTCACACTTTGATTGGCGTATTTATTAATAACGGTAAAAGCTGTCTAGCAAATATCTTTCACCTCTTGTCTGCATTTGTTAATCAGACTGCACTGCAGTAACAAAAACCCCTAAATATTTATTGTTTTAAACAAAAGATCATTATCATTTTATATAATGATTCATATTCAGTGACTATCAGTTTAATCTACTTTAAGTAGATAACAGAGACACAAAACTGACATCAAATATCGCTGTATGTATATTGTCATCTTCACAATGTTTTTTTTTTTTTGGTTTTGTTTTGTGTTTTCAATGTTAGTGACATATATTGACATACAGCAATGAAATTCTGAAGTGTACAGCTTAAGGGTTTGAGATGGCTATATGGTCCAAAATTATCACCATCATAGCACCTTGGATAGTCGCTTTGTTTATTTATTAATTTTTTCAGAGTGAGAACTTTCCAAATTGTTCTCTGGGCGACTTTCACACACACAGTTGGCGCTGCAGCTTGTTACCCTACAGCATGTCAATCCAGGAGCTGGCTCTTCACTCATCTCCTCAGAGGAAGACTGACCCTTTGACCACCTTCCACCCTTTCCCCTCACCTTAGTAACCACCAGTATTCTATGCAACTAATGTGTACATTTTTGTTTCTGTGTGCTTCTAAATTTCACATATGAGTGAGATCATATAGTAGTTGTCCATCGCTCTCTGATGTATTTCACTGCTTAGCATAGTGCCCTCAAGTTTCAAGGATTTCTTCTTGTTTTTGTGGCTGGATTACATACACACATATGCATATGTGTGCACACGTGTGTGTGTGTAATAGCTTTTTTTTCATTTTCTTTGGATATCTGGCAGAAGTAGAGTTGCTGTGTCATATTGTAGTTCTGTCTTTAATGTAATATTCTGAGTCTTCTGTATACCATGTTCCACACTGGCAGCACCATTCTCCTCCCCAGAAACAGCACACTAGGGAAACAACCCCTAACATTTAGAAATTGTAAGTCAACCAAGATTTCTCTGTGCATCTGGGTCAACTGTCTTCTTTCGTGAAGCTCCGAGTTAGAATTCTGTGGCAGCATCTGCCCCCACAGTCCAGAAGGGAGCTTTCTGGAGTCTTGCAGTGGCAACTAAATGTGTCCTTAGGGGCCAATCCACTTCACTTGAATTCACATTTCATTGGCTAAAGCAAATCCCACAAGGGAGTAGAGAAGGGAGAGTTCTTGCGTACCTGAAAATAGGACAATTAAAATGGTCGATGAGTAGCAAAAGGACCTAGCAGTTTGAGTTTGCTCACAAGAACGTGTCCAGTGGCGCTTGCTCACTGGCAGATCTATGTCCTGTGTTAGGCAGTCTCGGTCACTACCGCGGTGACCCTTTTTGTTTGTTTTATTGAAATACATTGTCCCTCTTTGTACATATTAAGTAAATATAGGTTGCAATCTGTTTGGATGCTACTGAGCAGTCCGCTCACTCATGGCATTTTCACTCGTTCATGAATGGACTGATTCAGTCACCATCTGGAACAGCTATCCACCATGTCCAAGACAGTTTGGGTCTCAGGCCCTGTACTCATGACTCTTCGGGTATCTTGAGAAGTTAGTTTGCATTCAGTCATCACATGGCACACCTCCTGTGCTGTGAGCACAGGGCAGCTGGAAGGCACAGTTAGAACAGAAGTGACCACGTGAGGAAGCCAAGAAGACCTACGTGGGGCAGAGGAGGAGACGCAGGGTGCTGGAGTGAGGGGACATTCTGTGGAAGGAAATGCAGGAAGCAGAGGAGGACTGAGGGAGGGGGACAGGCTCTGGCAAGGTGCAGGGTCAGAGCCTGGAGCCCCAGCAGGCTAGAGAAGCAGAGGGAACCTGACCTCGAGGTGTCTAGTCCATGTGATTTAGGATTTGAGAGATTTTGTTCCTGAGAAAATGGAGGAGCTCCTGAAAGTGTTAAGGATGGAGTCATTTAGTTAGATCTAGGTACTGGAATAATCATCCTGTCTGCAAAGTGGGAAAGTTGGTCTTTCTTTATGGAAAACTTTGACATCAGGCAGACCGAAACTCAGAAAGCAGTGGCATGGAAAGGGAAGAGCTGCCTACTTGGGATTCTGTCCATCCACAAAAAAACTAAGCTTGTTTTGAATTTCACAAAAAATTTATTTTTCACACCTCTCAAAGAAATTTTTTATTTTATTGAAAGAACATTGCATCATACGATATAGGTTTTATGTGTTCATCATTGTAAATCTATGTCCATGTATAGTGCATTAAGTTCACCATCTGTCCATTTCTGTCTTTCTCTATGTAATTTTACCTGATTTGGCCACCCCTTTCCCTTCCCTTCTGGTAACCACTAATGTGAGTCCTAGACTACAAGTCTATTTATGTTTTATGTGGTTCGTTCATTTGTTGAATTCCTCTGTATACTATATGAGTGAAATTATACAAAGTCTTTCTTCTCCTTCGGCGTTATCTTCTTAGGGTCAAGAATACAGATGACTTCTTTTCATTCTTGAAGACCTTGATAAGTATTTTAAATTTATTTTTTTTCTTTAAAGGAAAGTTGCAGGCAGGAATGAAGGTGAGTAGGAAGGCAGGAAGAGAAAGGAAAAAGAGACATTCATTTATCGCATTTAGCTGTTCCCTCTGGCCTGGGTCACAAACCCCAGTGCTTGGGATGTATGTGGGCTATGACTGTGATCCTAGCCAAGTGGACCACCAGGGGATGCCCTGATATTTCAAACACACTGTGGACTTGAGTGTTATTTTTATATCAGGTTATAATATATTATATTATTATATATTGCAAATTATAAATTATGTGTTATAAATATTGGTATTTATAAGTCCATTCATTGAATCCCCTCTTTTTCTTCACATATTTCTTTAGACTCTTGGTTAGGTTAGGCAGACAGCTTAGAGGTGGAAATATATAGAAAATAATTTGAGTATATTTTTAAGCATCACTTCATTGTTGCAATGAGTTTTACCCCATGGATTTTTCTTTTGTTAGCATGATTATTTTGTTTTGCTGACATATATCTTTCTGGTCACTAGTGATAATAATAACAAAACAACATTGAGTTCCTCAAGTGCCTATTATATTAGTAAGAAAGAGAAGTTCAGCTGATTGATAAGTACTTGTCACATAAAAGTCAGAGAAATGATCATCAAGTATGTTATATGGTGTAAAATGATAGTTATTGCATGCCCATTTCCCTAGAAGTTCCGTTGTTCATTTGAGGACTACTTTTTTAATGGATCCAACACTCTCTAAATTATGAAATGACTACATATTTATTCAGAGCAAATTCAAGTACATTCATTTGCAACTGCCATTCAGGTAGATGTCAGAAATGCTCCTTGTTATTATGGTGTACATTGTGAGAGGGAAAAATAAAACATTTTCTGCTCAAAACTAGGTTGCTTTTTAAAGGTGTCATCAATCCTATTTTTTAGACTGCAAAAGATCCACATGAAATAGGCCCGACTTTTAGGGCTCCAGGGTGATGAGCAGTGAGTGGGTCAGGGTCCAGCAGTGTTGGAGGAGTTCTGAAGATGCTGTTGGCCATTCTGTCACCTTCCAGCTGCTATCAAGGTGCTACTGTGTGTCACTAACCTGGCATCAGAGTTGCAGCCTCACAGACAAGTGCCATCTTTAGAGTTAGCGTCCAGCCCTGGGAGATGCTAAGACATGGATGGCGGTAACTGAGCTGCTGGGCCTGCTGCATGTTGCTGACTTTGGAACCCAGTGTTGCAAAATACAGCCAGACAGAGCTGTTCAAAGCATCACCAGGACCCCCAAATCCATCTCCGCCTGTAGAGTTGAACCATGGAGTCACCACTCGTTAGAGAAAATATGACTATAATTAAGATTCAGTGTGTGTGCAGAAAATTACCTAAAGTACACTCAGCGCCCAGCACTTACATCCTGTCCTCAATTTTCTGTCCAAAAAAAAAAGTGTTCTCATTGAAGGTGGTAGAAATCCTTAGCGGATAAATGTCATTTTACCCCCAGGAAATTCTAGAATGAGCTATAGAGATCATGACAAAGCACACACATATGTGAACACCTTCCGCTGAGTTTTGCGTGTGCTGTGTGAATTAGGCATCCTCTCTGCTATTAGGAAGCACGGCCCATACTTGCCACTTCCAGAAACATCTGCTGAGTTGGGTTGGCCTTCAAAGTTGGCAGTTAAATAACTGATCTTAAATCTCCCAGTTTTTAAGTTGAAAAGAATAGGAAATTGTACATTTTTGGAGTTTGGGAAAAATGTAATAGAAATTAAGATTTGTTTTTTTATGAGGATGATGTACAATTTAAATACTTACACAAAGGTTTTCCCTTCTAGATCCAAGTGTTGACGGTCAGACCTTTAAACACCTAAGAAAAGAGAAGACTTCAATTTTATCAAATCCATTTAAAATCTTTCATTAAATGACAGTAAACCAAGGTATCAGCAAACCTGATTGTTTAACTGTGTTTCTTCTATTCAACTAGAAATCATTGAACAAAAGCAAAGATTTTACTAAGCTTATAAATAGAAGAGGATGGTGGAGGGCAGGGTGTGCTGACATTTATCTGAGGAATGGGGAACTTGCACATCTGGGAAACCTACACCAGTGAGTTTATTTTCATTTGTAAAACAAAGTCAACCTCAATAGAATAGTAATTAAAAAGTATAAAGAGAATAATAGCCATAGAAAGGAAACCTAGCACTTTAAGAGAAAAACCAGTGTTTGCATTTGAACTTCTAATTCAGTGATATTGGTTTGCCTTTCCCCATGGGTTCTGAGATCCAGTTACTTGGAGAAAGTGGAACGAAGTAATGGCCAGGGAGAAGATAATCAGACTCAGATTCAGTAGGTAAACCCAGCGACTGTGGCTTCCAGGCACATTTTCATGGAAGCAGTGTGGATGTGTGCAAAACTTTAGAGCCAAATAAAATGAGACTGACCTCTTCGATTGTTAATTTTCTTGTTTAAAGCCTTCTAAAGCAAAAGGGAACCAAATCCAACAGCAGTTTTTTAAAGTCAAAATAATATAAATAGGGTGTTTTCACTTCCTGGGTTAAAAAGGTTTATCTTCATGCTTCTGATTCTTAACTCAAACAGAACAGCAGCTGCTGAGCTGCTGTTGACTTTCGAAATGGTATAGTTATTTTGAATCTGTGTTCTTATTTAGAACACATAATAATTCATGTTCCATTATTTATTGCCTCTGAGCAGATTTGAAAAGAGAATCCGAGTAATATCTACAGAAGTGTCATTTTTCCATCCTTCTCTTTTTGCCAGTTTTGATGATGATGCTCTGAGATAAATCTAGATGGACAGCAGAGAGACACACACTTGATATGACACATGTACTTTGTGTTTGTAAACAGCTGTATCAGTTTCCTGGCAAAGGAGCTGCAAATAGATTCATCTTATTTTAAAGGTCTCCTCCCACTCTGCCCTTCTATTGTTGTTTTCTAGATGCTTAATTATTTCTATATTTTCTTCCCCATATAGATTCCTTACAGACTTTTTTCCTGGCAGGTCCATTTTAAACCACCTAGGGCTGCTGAGTTTGAAAGTGTTGATAGCATGGAGCACTCACACACAGGCTGTGTATTAATCTCGCCTATTTCACATGGGCAAAGATGCACCGTACCAGTGTCCCTCTTCAGAAATAGTGCTTTATGTCTTCCACATTTGATCTGTACATCAGAGGCATTCAGGAATCAGTGGGCCAATTCTTATGAAAAGAGAAAAAAGAATTGTCTTTTTAAATAAAATGTCAGAAAAACAGAATTGCTTTTTGATTTAGGTTATGTAAATCTTCATTATTCTTAAAAGATTGACTTAAAAACACATCCCACGCTGCTAAACAATAGAAGAACCCTAGAACCTTTTATTTATTTCTTTTTGAAGGACCTGCAGAAAGCAGGTAAAACATCATGGGGAAAGTAGGTACTTTCTATATCATTGTCAAAAAAAAATTGCTTCTTGATTTAGAGTCCCATAAACGCACATAGAGGTGTGAGTGTCTGGAAGAAATCAATATGGTCCATTGTTTCTTGGATGATGAGTTCTACACATATTCTAGCCTCTGAATGTTTCTAAAATTGTCTCTCAAATCAGGCAAATTTGGGAAAAACAAATTCCCTTTGTAGATGACTCCTGCAGGAAGGTGATACAGCTTCTCCTGGATCTGTGAAGATTTTCATTCACTGTTGCGTAGCCTTGAGGATTTCTCTGCATCTTCTCAAAGTCAGTACTTTGGGAAGAACGAAAAAGGGTTGCTAGCATTGTCAGGATTATGACTGAGATAAAGGTTGGCTTGTGAATGCTGTGAAACCTAAGTTTGCTGAGGTTTTGGCCAAACCAACACAGCTTTTTAACAACCTCTGCTTCGAAGCTCAGTCATGAGCAGACCTGGATTTGGGGCCAGCTAACAGATCTGCTTTCTGAAACTGTGGATCCAGCAGATGGCTGGCCAGCTGAGAGCATTTAGTGCCATTGAGCTAGGACATACCTGGCTTTTCTGATCTTAATCCCCTGGTAAAACTGGGAAATAACCACAGCCCTCTGTCTTCTGGTCCCTTGGAGGATTGATAGCAATTAAACTAAAAGTCTTAGCAAATGTGCCTGAGTTTCAAATAGTACGGTATCATTAGATTCATGAACAGAGAATGTTGTGGATGGGGTAGGAGGAGTATTAACCCCACCCTCAACTGCCTAAAGCCACCCAGTGACCCTCTAAGTATTTGGCTAATTTCTCTTACAAATGCTTGATATTCAGTTTAAATTGTTAGTAATAACCTCTTTAGCTACCAATCTATATATTCCTAGACGCTTTAATAATATCTTTTACATAAACTAACACTTTTAATTCTCTTACAAGCCACGATAAGTGACATCATTCCATCTTTGAAATGTAAGTAAAATGAGGCCCAGAGAGGTGAATTACACATGTCAAATAGCCACTAGATAGTGGAGCCAGAATCTAAAACGTGGTCTTATTCCAAAATTGTGTGTTTTGCCCCCATGTTGTCCATTTCAAACTCGGCACCATGACACCCTGTGGCACCTCAGCGCTTCACAGGCACTTTGCAGGATGTGGACACTGCTCAGGACACCCAGGGATGCAGATGTCCATCAGCTGGTGCATGAAATGCTGGTTCAAAGTATTTTTTTTTAATCAACCTTATATCTTATATATTGCTACATTCCTTTCATGTCCCATCTTGTTTGAAGCTGAGTTTCCAGCAATCACTATGGAGAGAAGCAAAATCCATGTGAGAATCAGTACGGGACAGGAAACAGGATTGGGCGGTCCCATCCCAGCTTGGTGTCCTGCTCTGTAGCGGGAATGGATGTGGCACAGTGATGGTGGTGGCTCAGGAATGAATCAAAACACATGCATGTTAGATTCTTCAAAGAGCCACTGAGCTGTGGTGTGTAAGTTGCTTAAACCAAATTATTATAATAAGTGAAACTCTTTGGTGTGTTTTAGTCTACAGATGGCATGAGAAAGATTATTGAGACATGAAAGGCAGCATGAGCAGAGAAATCTGTGGAACCTCCACGTTGCAAGGGGCAGCTGCTCAGGGAAGCTTCAGGATCTGTTCGTCTGACCTCATCAAGCACTTACAACTTCTCAGGGATGTAGAGATCCCTTTCTCACAGATCCCACAGCCTAGAAAGAAGAGAGACACACAATTTTGTCAGAGAGTGTTGTGTTCAAACTTAGTGTCCAAGGAACAGATTCACCCACGTAAATCCCCTAAAGGTTCAAAAAGGCCATGGCACTGAAAATGGAAGTGGTACTGAGTGGAGAAGTAAGTAGAAGACATTTCCAGGAAGGGATACATGAAGGAGGGGTCAGGCGGCGTGGCATTTATCGAGTGATGAGCACAGTCATGGTGAGAACTAACCACACTGTGACTTACTCAGTACTCGTTAGGTCCCATGAGTTTTGGGTTGTGGAGAGGAAAGTGATCTCTCTCCTCAAGTGCTCCTTCAGAAAACTGCTTTCTGGCACGTGATGGGGATGAGATTGGAAAGGGAGGGCCTGATGGAGGGAGCGCAATGCCTTTAACTTCTGAAGAGGCCCGGGACTTTCATAATAAATGTAGGGTCTAATTACTTTGGATTAATGAGTAGCCAAATGCATTCACAAATATTGATATTATTCCAATTAGCTTCCTCTCACTGAAAAAGATGCTGAATGTTTGTACCCTCCTGTTGAATAAATGAGAGGCATATGTATATGTTTCCAGCATCATGACTTATTCAGCTTATGGTCTAATTACTGGTTGAGGAGATAAGTAAATAACAAATTACCATATGAAACATGTTAGCCCAGGAGTAATTAATGCAATAAAATAGTTTGCTCAATATGTGAACAACTTTATTGTAAATTTTAGAAAAAGGGCTTGATTTCTGAAGAAAGATCATCATCTCAAAACATCGTAAGTTTTAAGTTAAGAGATGACTGAACACCTTTGCAGGATGGAGTGTTCACATTCAGTGAGCAAGTATGTGACGGTTGTGTTTGTACTACTCTCTGTCCGCAGGGGCTGTCATTGGTGGCCAGGATCGGTGACAACTGTCCTGTAGCTTCTAGTTAATCCTAGACTCAGGCTGATATTAATTGGACACTGATGAGCCACAGCGTATCTCAGGGTGCACACAACAATTCATAAATAATTACAAATAATGGCACCATGCACCACCATAGCATCCCAGTCAAATATCTCATCTCTTCACTCAGCTCAAGGAATCTCTTTCTAAGATACTCCCCATGACTGAGTTTCAGGCACAGATCTAGAACAATCTTTGCCTGGTTGCCATTCATCTATTCATCCTTTCAATGGAGACATGCATGCTTACAGCCACCCTGCTGGGAGAGAGAAAGTATTATGGAACTCAGAAGAGAAAGAGAAGGTTTCTGGTGGGAAACCAGGGAAGTGTCCCAAGGGGAGGTGGCATACAGCCCCTGTGCTGAAGAACAGACTCTGCAGTTAGGACAGTAACAGGAGTGCCCACTGTTCCAGTCTCAGATATTGTCAGGACAGGAAGGTGCGAAGCAGATAGGGAGAGGAAGAGGATGGCAAAGGTGGGTGGCATTAAGGAAGTGCTCCTTATTTGTATTCACCAGTGTGAGTCTCTTTCCTATTCAGCCATTGAGCAACCTGAATGTAGTTGTTATTAGCTGCTGCTTTATTCCTCCAAATGAATCAAGCCTTGGAGATGTTGAAAGCTGAATTTCTGTGTGTGACAGGAAGGAAGAGACAGATGAATAGAGTAGTAACACAATAACATCCTCTTACTTCTTCCAATACTAATTCAATCCAGTCCATGGGTTAGTAAGCACCTTCTATGTGCTAGATCCTATGTGAAATTATGTGGATGCAGATTTAAGAAAAGACAAATTTCCTGTCTCAGGCTAAGAGGAGTACAGGGATCTGTAAAGCATATATGAAAGATGTCTTAGGAATCCAAGAGCATGAGCATGCCCAATAGTTAACACAATGAAAGAAAGAGACCCCAACTTGGCACAGTGGGAATTCCCTAAGTAAATATGAGGGTAAAATGAAAACTTTTTCATATTCTGAAATGATTTAAAATTTACTCTCTGTGATCAGCCACCTTAAAGAATGCTTCAAAAACAGGAGAATAAACCAAGAAAGTTCAAGATAAGGCATTTAAGAAATAGAGGAGCTGCATAGAGACAGCTGGAGGGACCCCTGAGCAGCAGTGGCTTCGCAGGCCTGGAGAAGAACCCATGAACCTCAGTATCCAAAGGGCTTCCAAGGACTGCGAGGACCATTGGGCAGGACTGCCCATGGGACAAGAGTATCGAGAGGGTTTTAGAGTTCTTACAAAGCAATAGAGACTCATCCAGCGATGTAAAACAGTAGGGAAATGAAGCTATGAAGAAATTATTCACTCTTAAAAAAAATGAAGTGTCAAAGACATGGGCTCATACTATTTGGATCTGGTAATGATCATCATAATTCTAGGACATTTAATGTCCTCAGATATGTCTTTCAGCTGAGAAAGTAAAAGAGTAGGTCAATCAGCATGTCATCTTCTCCATCCTTAATGAAATGATCTGGAAAAGCACACTTGTGCTCCTCAGGCTCTGCAGAGTAGCAGTGTGAGACTCTTTATCTGGCACAGGCTACTAAGCTTTTTCTCTTCTTGGTCTCACTCTTCCTGTCCTCTCACCTCTGCTACCTGAGTGTCTTCCCCATTGCCTTCACTCAGGGGCAGTTGAAAAGAGCCAGTCAGAATACCTCCCCCAGGTCTTCATGAGGATTAAATGATAGAATCCATACTTAGCACAGCTGTATACAGAACACTGCTCCAGGTATGGTAGCATTTGCTGAATATTGTCAATCCATTTTGTCACTGTTGTCATTGTTACATGTCAGAACATGAGGAAAGTCTCTTGTGCCTCTTTTATCATCTTAGACATTATCCTAATGGTAAAGAGAAGGCTTTTGATAGAGGAGTTAAATCTGTAGGACAGTGAATGTGTGTGAGGGAGAGGGGTACAGGGTGGGAATCTGAATGACTCCCAGATAGTTGTGTTGTATGATTGATGGCTAGGGATATCAACAAAAAAGAATGGAGGAATGGTAGTTTCATTTCAAATAAAATAGTCTTCCTAAAAAGATCTCCATTTCTAAGCAATGTAGTTAAAAAGGAAATTCTTACAATATTTCTGTATTCAGTGAAGAAAAGTGAGAAGACTTGTTATAAAAATTAGGTGAATACTGCCTCCAAATCCCAAGAAAGGAGGGACTTTAGTCTAAAGCCCTGATTTCATAAATGCAGAAAATAAGACCTTCTAAGTAGATGACTTGCCCATAGCTGGAAAATTGACTGATCCAAAGGTTTTAGGATCCCTAATAATGAGCTTTTTCCACCATTTTCAACTTAAATCTCCTTTATTCTTCTCTCTTCTTGTAATTATAGTCAGGGGCCAATATGGATAATGCAATTGCTATAAGGATAAATGGAGATTTATTGCTCAAACCAATCCAGTTCATGGTGCTTTCCTCAATGCAAGCACTGGTCACTTGGTCCTTAGTACAGTTATGTTTCTCTAATTCACAGTTTTATGGAAATTATTTGTGAAACTCCAAGAAACATCTGAGAGTTAAGTTTACTATTTATGTCGTTAAACACCTTTCATGTTAATAAGATGGCTTCTTTTCAAGTCCTTTAAAAATTATTTTCCTATCTCCTTTTACTGTTACTCATAAATATAATCTCTGAAACATAAATTCATGAGACAAGAATGGAGGGTGACTAATGTTTTATAGGGCAGTACACAAAGGGTCAAGTTAGTTTCTACCTCCAATCTTTCCACCTACTGACAGCAGGATTTTGAGAAGTCAATGTGGAAGAAATGAAGGAAGGAGGGACCTGGAAAGTGTGTCCTTTAGATTCACTCTACTAAATAATTGTAATATGAATTTTAAGTTGAACTCATGATAAAAGTAATTTCAATAATTTTGAGTCAGTAAATAAAAAATGTAATAGAACTTTCATTTGATTTGTTGATATGATTTTAAACCTGAGACTATTAATGTTGAGGCACATTTGAGAAAGAATAAGAATATATTGGAAAAACTGTGTGCGTGTAATAGGGAAATTGCAAAAATGAGGCAAGCCCTCTTGCCCCATGTCAACTTTTAGAATATTGTCAACTTAAATCTTTTACTGTAGTATTTACTTTATGTACATTCATACATTTATATTTCTCCAAAGTTCTAAGAAATGAGTTGTCTTATTAGTTCTGAGGAACTTTGAAAGATGATATCAATAGAACAGAGTACATTGAAAATGTTAGTTTAGTAGTAAAAAAACAAAAGACTAAAAGAGAATTTTGCAAATGTGCATAAACACAGGAACTTCAAGTATTGGGCAAGCACCTTGTTTTCCATATTTTCCTACTCTTTTCTTCATTTGTTTATTTCCTTTCACTCCCTCTTCCCTCCAAAATGTTTTTAGTCAAATTTATTGAGACATAATTCACATATGCTAAAGTATACCTAATTTAGTGCGTTTGAAGCATGTATTTGTCCATGTAACTGCTCACTCCCCAGTAGTGTATATGTGTAGTTTCTATCATTGAAGAAAGTTCTTTCATGCTGTTTTGGAATCAGTCCTATCATGCTTCCCACAACCACAGATCTGATTTTAATCACTGCAGATTAGGTTTTTCCCCCTCAAACTAGAGCTTTGTATAATTGGAATAATACAGTATGGTACTCTTTTATCCTTGAGACATAGCTTAGATACATTTTAAGGTTCATTTATGTAATTCCATGTTTCCCTAGTTCCTTTTTATTTATTTTTCTTTTTACTGAGTAGTAATTCATTGTGTGGATATGTCATAATGTATTTATCCATTCACCTCTTATTAGACATTTAAATTACTTCCAGTTTAGAGATAAAATGATTAAAGTTGTTATGAACGTCTTAAACTTGCTTGTATAGATATATGCCTTGGGTTTTTATTTGCCTTGGGTAATACCTAATCATGAACTGAGGTGTTGCATGATATATGCAATTCGATAAATGTTTTCCAACTATTTTCCAAAGTATTGTACCATTTTAAATTTCTACAAGGAATATATGAGAATCCCATTACTGTAAAATGGTAATTGGAATTTTGATAGGGGAGCTTTGAAACTGTGAATCACATTGAATACTTACACTAATATCTTAACATAGTTAAGTCTTCCAATCCATGAATATTAGTTACATTTTTTTCTTGTTTATTTAGGTCTTTAATTTATTTCAGTAGTGTTTTATAGTTCTCTGTGTACAAATTTTTCATCTCTTTGGTTGAATTTATTCATAGGTATTTTCTTATTTTAAATTTTATCATAAATGGAATAGTTTTTTTAATTTGCTTTTCAGATTATCCATAGCTGATTTATAGAAACACAAATGATTTTTATATGTTGATCCTATATTCTGTAACTTTGCTGAATTCATTATTAGCTCTAATAGCTCTCTGAAGTTTCTTTGGGGTGTTCTATAATAAGAACATGCCATTGGAAATGGACATCATTTATTTTTCTTCTCGATTTGGATGTCATTTATTTCATTTTCTTACCTAATTGCCTTAGTTAGAACTTACCATGCAGTACTGAATAGCAACAATGAATGAAGGTATCCTTGTCTTGTTTCTGATCCTAAGGATAAGGATTTCAGGCTTTCACCATTGAATATGATGTTAGCTGTGAGTTTTTCTTAAGTGCTCTTTACTATTTTAAAGAATTTTCTACTAATTTTTTGACTGCTTTTATTGTGAATGCATGTTGGATTTTGTTGAGCACTGTTTTTATGTGTGAATGCACTGATCTTTTTTTTCATTATATTAATGTGGTAAGTTCCATTGATTGATTTCCATATGTCAAACCATCCTTGCATCCCTGGGTTGAATCTCAGGTGGTAATGATGTACAATCCTTTAAAAAATGTTTTATTGCATTGCAATTTATTTTGCATAATTAAAATAAACTCTTATGTATAGGTTCTGCATATGAGCAGTTTCCCCATTCCTCAAATATACATCAGCACATCTTGACCACCATGAAATCTCCAAGTGTTCTTCACCATTGTTCAGTAGATTCTACCACCACTTGCACCTCCCCCTGTCCCATTCCCTATTGGTAACCTCAATTCTATTGCAAGTGTCCAAGGGTTGGTTTTGTTTCATCTGTTCTGTTCTTTTGTCTATTCACATTCCACCTACGAATAAAGTCATCTGCTTCAATCTTTGTTCTTTTGACTTATTTCATTTAGCATGATTCCCTCTAGATCCATCAATAATGATTCAAATGACAGGAGTCTGTCTCTTCTAAGCACTGTGACATATTCCATTGTGAATATATACCTCTTCTTTGTCCATCTGATTTTGAGCGATTTAGCTAGTTTCTAGTTCTTGGCTATTGTGAATAGGGCTGCAGTAAACCTGAGGGGTGGGTGCATGAATCTCTGTGAAAGCGTGTTTTTGTATCTTTTGGATAGACAACCAGAGTGAGATGGTGGGGTCACACGGGATTTTCATATTCACCTATTTGTGAACTCTCCATATTGTTTTCCATAGTGGTTGCACCAAATTGCACTTCTACAAACAATGAAAAGTGTTCTCTTGTCTCCACATCCTCACCAACAAATGTTGTTTCCGGATATTTGGATAATAATCTCTCAGGTATAAGGTACTATCTCATTTTGTTTTGATTTACATTTCCCTGATAGCCAGTGAGTAGAAACATCTTTTCATGTGCCTGTTGGCCATCTGTATATTCTCTTCAGAAAAAAACAAAAACAAAAAAATAAAACTCTCCAATTCCTCATCCCATTTTTAAATGGAATGTCTGTTTTTCTGTTATTGAGATTTATGAGTTCTTTCTATATTTTGGATATTAAGTCCTTGTCAGAAATTAGAAGTACAAATATCTTCTACCAGTTAGTATGTTGTCTTTTGTTTGGTGATGTTTTCTTTAGCTATGAAGAAGCTTTTGAGCTTGGTGTAGTCCCAGTTGTTTATTTTTCTTTTTATTCCCTTGATGCTGGACTTGAGTCCCCAAAGGCTGCCCTAAGACTGATGTCAATGAATATCTTTCCTATGTTGCCTTCTAAGAATTTTATGGTTCTTAGTCTTATGTCCAAACTCTTGTCCATTTTGAGTTAATTTTTGCGAATAGTGTTAAAAAGTGATCTAGCTTCATTTCTTTTGCACATGACTGTCCAATTATCTCAACACCATTTATTGAAAAGATTTTCATTCTCTAATATATGCTTGTAACTCTTTTGTTAATTATGTGGGTGGGTCACTTTCTGATGATTCAGTTCTTTTTCGTTGTTCTGTGCCTCTGTTATTTTATTCTAGTACTGTACTGTTTTGATCACTATGACTTTGCAGTATAGTTCTGTGTCTGAGAGAGTAATCCCTCCAGATTCTTTTTTCTCACAGTCACTTTATAGAGTTCTTTTGTTATTATATACAGTTTTAAGAATTTTGTTCTATTTCCTATAAATAAGTCTTTGGGATTTTAAGAGGAATTCCATTAAATCTGTATATTGCTTTAGGCAAGATGGCCATTTTAATGATGTTGATTGTTCTCAACCATGAGCAAGGGATGTATTTCTATCTATTTGTATTCTCTATTTCATTTAAGGAATTGTACTTTTCACTGTACAGAACTTACATTTCCTTTGTTAAGTATACTCTATTTGATTTTCTTTACTTCTATTTTAAATGGAGTGGTTTTCTTGTTTTCATTTTCTTCTAGCATGCTGTGTGTGTATAATAATGTGACAGACTTTTGTGCATTGATTTTGTAACCTGTCACATTACTGTATTCATTGATTAGTTCTAGTCGTTTTTTAACAGAGTTTTTAGGGTTTTCAATACATATAATCATGTCATCTGCAAGTAATGAGAGTTTTGCTTCTTCCTTTCCATTTTGGATTCTGTTTATTTCTTTTTCTTGCCTGATTGCTCTGGCTAAGACCTCCACTACAGTGACAAATAGCAGTGTTAAGAGTGGACAGCCTTGCCTTGTCCTGACCTTAGAGGAAATGCTTTCAATTTTTCACCATTGACTTGCTGTTGACTGTGGATTTTCATAAATGGCCCTTATTGTGTTGAAGTGTGTATCTTCTGTCCGCATTTCATGCAAAGTGTTTAACATAAATGGAGCTTGTCAAAAGCTTTTTCTGTGTCTGTTGATGTGATCATGTGGTTTTTTTAATCTTCCTTTTGTTGATATGGTTTATTGCATTGATAGATTGTTTAGGTATGTTGAACTGTTTTTGCATCCCTGGGATAAACCGTACTTGGTCATGATGGATAATCTTTTTCATGTATTATTGCATTGGTTTGCTAATATTTTGCTGATAATTTCTGCATATATGTTCATTAGAGATATTGGTCTGTAATTTCTTTCTTGGTGAAGTTTCTAACAGCTATGATATCAGTATTATTTTAACCTCATTGAAAGTACTTGGGAGTGATTTCTGTTCTTCAATATTTTGGAATATTTTGAGATGAATAGGTATTAATTCTTCTCCGAAGGTTTGGTAAAACTCATTAGAATAACCATCTAATCCGGGGCTTTTATTTTTTGGAGACTTTTGATTACATCTTCAATTTCTTTGCTTGTGATTGTTCTGTTCATGTTTTCCAATTCTTCCAAGTTCAGTCTTAGTAGACTGTATTTTTCTAGAAATCTGACCATGTCCTCAAGATAGTCTACTTTGTTGGCATAGAGTACTTCGTAGTAGTCTCTTAGGATGTTTTGTCCTTCTGTGGCATCTATTGTAACTACTCCCCTTTCATTTATGATTCTATTAGAGTTTTCTCTTCTTTTTCTTCTATGACTCTTGCCAATGGTTTTTCAATTTTTTTATTTTTTCAGGGAACCCACTTTTGGTTTCATTGATCTTCTGGATTGTCTTTTTATTTACTAGTTCATTTTTTTCAGCTCAAATTTTGATTATTTCCTTTCTTCCACTGATTTTTGGTTTTAGTAGTTCTTCTTTCTCTAGTTGTTAAAATGTAAGGTTAGATTGTTTATTTGCAATTTTTCTTGTTTCTTGAGGAAGGCCTGGATTGCAATGAAATTCCCTATTAATGCTGCTTTTACTGCATCCCATGGATTCTTATCGCTTGTGTTTTCATTCTCATTAAAGTCACTCAGAAGCATATTGTTTAGTCTCGAATTAATTTGGGGTCATCCAGCTTTCTTTTTGTGAATGATTTCTAGTTTTAAGCCACTGTAATCAGAGAAGATGCTTGGTATGATTTTAATCGTTGTTAATTTGATGAAATATGTTTTGTGTCTCAACATATAATCTATCCTTGAGAATGTTCCATGTGCATACAGAAGAAAGTGAACTCTGTCGTCATTGGATGAAGTGTTCAGTGTATATCTATTAAACCTAACTCTTCCAAATGCTCATTTCAAGCAGATGTTTTCTTGTTAATTTTCTTCCTGGTTGATCTGTCCATTGTTGTAAGTGATATGTTGATGTCTTCTACTGTTAATTGTGTTGCTGTCAATGTTTCTCATCAGTTCTAATAATACTTGCTTAATATATTTTGATGCTCCTTCACTTGGTGCATAAATGTTAATAAGTGTTATGTCTTCTTGCTGAATTGATCACTTAATCATTATATAGTGTCCATCTCTGTCTTTTGTAACGGTTTTTAGTTGGAAGTCTGTTTTATCTGACATAAGTATGGCCATTCCTGCTTTTTTTGTGGTAGCTGTGGACCATAAGTTTGTCTTCCAACCACTGACTTTTGGTGTTTATCTTTCAAAAGAAGGTGATTATCAGAAAAGCTTTTTATCATTCCTTCAGTTCCAAATGATAATTTTGTAGTGCATAGTATTCTAGTTTGAAATCCTTTTCTTTCAGCACTTTGAATATATCATGCCATTCCCTTCTGGCCTATTTAGAGTTTCAGTTGAGAAATCCACTGACACTTGCATGGGGACTCTTTTGTATGTGACTCATTTTTCTCTGATTGCTTTTAAGATACTTTATCTTGTATTTTTTGACATTTATCTGATGTCCATGCGTCTAGGTGTAGTTCTGCTTGGATTTCCTTTATTAGGAACTCTTTGAACTTCCTGTGTCTGGAGGCTTGCTTCATTGTTCAGTTTAGGAAAGTTTTCAGCTATTATTTCTTCCAATACAGAATTCTTTCCTCTCTTCTCCTTCTGGGACCCTTATGATGCAAATATTAATTATTTTGTTTTTATCCCTTTGGTCTCAAATGCTATCTTAATTTCTTTACATTCTTTTATCTCTTTGCTTTTTTTTGGGGGGGAGGGGAGGGCATTCCTTTAATCAATTGTCTAGCCCATCAGTTCTATTGTAGGCTTCATCTATCCTATTCTTTAGTGCCTCCATTGAGTCTTTAGTTCAGCTATATTATTCTTCATTTTTTTATGTTATGCTTCATTTCTTCTCTCTTTGTTGGTTTTTCTTCCTCTTGTTTTATTGATTTCCATGAGTATGTTTGTCACTGTGCCCTAATTCATCTTCAGGTAGTTTGTATATGTCTATTGTATTCATATTTTCCCTGGGTTTTGGACTGAATCCATCATTTCACATATATTTCTTTGTCTTTTCTTTTGTTTGGCATTCTGTTTATGTCTCTGTGGATTAAGTTTCCCTGCAGTGATGGCCTTGTGTAGGGTATCAACTTCACCAAGCAAGCCTACATTTTGGTTAGTACACTGGGATTTCTTGAGTGTTAGGGCATCACCACTGGTTGGATTTGTTGATTTTTTATGTGGATATTCTGTTGCTACCCAAGAGTTCAGCCAAGAGGATTGGATTTTGTGTGTGGGAGATGCAGAACCTTTCCCCAGCATCCCAGTGCCAAGATGTAACCAGCACTGTGTGGTTGGTTCACAATCAGGAATCAGGCTGCAGTTTTGTCTTCGCTCACAAGGTGATACTAGTGGGTAGTATCCAGGGTTTCTCCCTCTGGAAAACTATTCTTTCTTTAAACCTGAGGGCAGGATTTTTGGTGGGTGGGTCCTGCAGCCCTGGGGCAATATTGTGAGAAGTGTTGGCAGAAAGTGATTCCTTTAGCTGCCTTCTGTTTATGGCAATGTCTAGTGTAATCTTCTGACTGTAGCTCCCATTCACACCACTGAGGTACTGGTCTTCCTTACACCCTATTGCAAGACTCTGTCCCCTAGCTCCATGTCCTAGTTCCTTTGGGCAGTCTCTGCCACTTTTGTAATTCCTGGGAGGGCTGGTTATTCTCACATTTCCACCCCCTCTACCTCAGCCTGAATCCCGAGTCTGAATCTGCAGGGTAGCGCTGAACCTTGATGTTTTCACCTAACACTTGTTGTCTCAATGCTGCTGTGTCTCTATAGCCTCTTTGCCTACTTTTCCTCAACTCAGTGTTTGTTTCTGCAAAATAGGTGAATTCTTAGTTCTCCTTGGGGAGGATATGAGTTGCACTCCTACCAGGATACCATCTTGACTGAAATTCTCCTGTATAATCCTTTTAAGGTGCTGTTGTCCAGTGGAAATTTCCACCTGCATAGACATTTTGCAATGCTGGGTAATTATTGGTGATCTCAACTGGAGGAATATGGTACTAGCATCTGGTCTGTGAAGGCCAGGATTTTGCTAAACAGTACGCAATAGACAGAACAGCCTCCCACCCATACAACAACTGATTAACTGTCCCAAGATGTCAACAGTATCGAGGTTGAGCACCTCAGAGTTACACCAAACCAGCTCACATTCCTCCATTATAGTCCACTGTTGTCTCTCTAACATGCCATCTGCTCTCTCGCCTCTTCACATCTTCAAACAGCCTGTCTTTTTCTTTCACATTCTGGACACACTGTGATTCATTTAGTTATCTCTATGAGACAGACTATCCTTCACTTTTTATCATCCTTACATTCTACTTCCCAGTGGTTAAATCATCCTTCCCCCTCCTCACTGTCTAACACCATCACCAGGTTTAACTTCTGCTCAGTCTTCAGTTCTCAGTTACTTCTCCCAGCAAGGCTTTCTGACTCTCCTTAAACTAAGAGAAATCTTTCTTGGTATTTTCCCCCAATATAAGCACTAATTATGTCATTGCAGAGTTTATTAAAATCAATGTTAATTTCAGTAATGTCTTAGAAGGTCATATCCTATCTTGCTTACTCATTATTGTATCTTCAAAAACTAAGCAGTAATTATTTTTTGAAGTTATAGATTAAAAACAAGAATAAATGAACAAATCAGCCAAAATTCTTTTTCTTTAATTATCTATAACATTTCAGAAATGTGGTAGTTAGGAAATGTAAGTTCATGTTTTGGGGGTATATATCTCAGCTACCTCTGTGAAATGTAAGTAACCATTAAATATTTTTATTTTAGTTATCAAAATCTTTACAACTCTGCCTTACCCATAATTGACTGTTATTATATCTAATTAAAAAATAACAACTGCCAAATTGTTGATGCAATATCTGTGAAAAGACTGAGACACACAGAGTTTTACAGCACTCATTTTTCAGAATTGTTGCTTGAATAAATGATCAGATATACAAGCAAGATTTGAAAGTAGAACTTGGGGCAAATTAAGGCAGTTCATTTTAGGTTTTTAAATTGATAAGCTTGAAGCGAATTTTTCTAGGAGTTTCTGGTTTTCTCAGGCAGTGTCCAATTTCTGAAGAAAGAAACAAAATGTAATCTGCACACAGTCAAAATGCCAAAGGCAATATGAGCATTGTTCAAGTTTAACCCAGGTCAGAATAAAAATGACTGCTAACCAGCCATCCAACTTGTAAAATGATATAGGAGCTCATTCTTACCTATTGCCCTTTACACATATTAAAAAATAAGTCAAAGTGTCAGCTAGATGCCTCAAGTTTCAGTGTTGCTTTATGGACTAGAAGTGAGTTGGCTGTGATGGGTTTTCTGTAAATCAAAGTTTACTTTCCCATGTGATCTAATCAAAGTACTGATAATCTGTCCTAATGGTTATTGGACACAAGGTGGTATCACATTAGGAGAATATAGAGTCAAGACAGAAGCCAGTTCCATGTTATTATGGCAAGCTGGACGTGGTCTGCCTTGTGGGGTTTTAGTTTTCAGTGTGTTTGCTTGTAGAGTTTATAGCATTTTTCAAATGTTATTGTTGCCTTCTAACTTTAGCTATACTTCAAAACCTCTAGAATCATAATAATTCTCTCAGGACTAAGAATCTTCTAGATCAATATTATGTTCCTCGGAGTATTTTGCCTCCCTAATTAACTTACCTAAATATTTAAAAATTGATAATAATTTGGAGAGTTTTGTTTTCATGTTTTCTGAGTTTCCTTATCTGCAATATAGAGAGATATTGAGAAAATTAAATTGGTACATAGTATTTTTTTAAAAAACAATTACATATATATATATATATATATACACAAATCTGAGATGATTATAATTCTTGCCCCATAGTAGTTATACAACAACAAAAAAGAAAAATTACTTTATTTGGATATTGCATTCTATAAAATTGCTTCTATCATATATCCATTCTATAATATAGTGGATACAAGGAGGAAAATTCTATCGGATTGATAATTATGTATTATAAACCAATTCCATTTTCAGTTACATCAATTATTTGTGTTCTAAGCTTTTCAGGTCAAATTTACTTGTACTGATACTCTATGTAAGTACATAGACATCACTAAGTGAATATATTTTATTCTTTTATAATTAGGAGAATCAATTAAGAGCATGACTAAATAATACTAACGGATAATTTGATTTGAATGATGAAACTGGAGGAAGTTTGTGAAGTCAGTAAACTACCTTTCATGTCTTGTATACAAAAGTAATAGATGGATTGAATTTTTCACTTTTTAATCTGTTGCTTTGATATCAGGCATTCTTAGGATTCAATATATTTTGTTGATTGAATTCCTGCCCACTGGGAAAATACAATTTAACATATAGCAGAGGGACTTTTCTATTTTTCCAGAATTTTGAGGGGGTTCCATTAATCTAAAGCAATGACTGAAGTGTTCATCTCATTGTTTTGCATTTCAATATCTGATACAGATGTTAAATTTTGTATGAATGTATATATACCTGAAACAAAAAATGCTCAGGGGGAAAAACAAAATCTTTGAGAGGGAGAGTAAAAGGTAGATCTTTGAAATTGAGGGCTATCCCTGCAGGGGCTAGAGGCATACTTGTCTTGTAGCAGGTGATGGCTGTCTGCAGGGCCAGGCCATTGAGTTTAGAAGCTGCAAATGTAAGTCTGCTGGTTTCAGGAAAGTTGTCACCAGCTAGTCACCTCATTAATTTTCCAGTTGAATGTCTACAGCCTCCTAAACATGCACAGATTACTAGAGGAAAACATGCTTGGAGTAGGTATTGTTTTCTAAACTTTTTACAAGACAACTGAAAACATGAGAATTTTTTATTTTCCCTTTAGAAACCCAAACATATTCAAATTATAAATTGAAATGTATTGGGCTTTTAATAACTCACGCTTTCTGAGTACAATTAAGTTCCACAAAGCTATTGTGGATAGCTTTTTCATTTCTTATCTTGTCTAATTTTCATATCAATGCTGGAATAGCTACATATATGCCTTCTTTTATTTATAGTGTTTTCCTTTTAGTATTTATGTAAATGGTATATGTGAATGATGAATCAAATATGTTCCAGGAAAGGTATTAGAATACTAATGTAGCTAATGTTATTCTTGGGAATCACTTAGAAAAAAAGGATTTGTTTAAAAAGAAAGTCAAAGATATTAACAATCCTACAAGGTCAGCAGTATGCTACCATTGTCCTGTAACTATAGAAAACATTCCAGAATCCTATGAACACCAGAGACTGGACATATGCTGCAGAAAGTCTGTGCATGTTTTAAGTGCAGGTTAGAGGGCCCAGCTCTCCCTTCTGCCTGGGATGGTCCTGGCATTGCATCCCTTTAAAACCCTTTATTTCTGTGTAGTCAAGAAATTTGGTCCTGTTGAAGTCACCCAAGTTCCAAGTGAAACAATACTGGAATTGTGTCATCTTCACAAAAGATGTGGGAAGATTGGAATGATCTTTGTCTTCTACTTTCCTAGTTTTGTGAAATAAAGCAGCTCATCTGACCTTGGTACTACGATCACTTTCCATATTTTATAAAATGTGACTGATCTCCTTCATGAGAGTGTTTACAAAGAGAGTACATGAGAGTATTTACAAAGATAAAGTAAAAAAATTAATGTGAAATACATTTTACTATTTAAAATGCCATCCATATCCATGTTGTTTTAGCGTCAGCAAATTTGCAGTGTCATTCTTAGTATAAATAACACTTTCTCCATGACAACTGCTGGAGGTGCCTCTATCGCTACAACTTGAATGTTAAGGATACGCAAGCTGACTTTACATATTAATTTCTAAGTATTTGTCAATAATGATTGATGTAAATGTCATCAGTAGGTCATGTTTTGAAAGCTGTTTATATCAGGCAATGTTCGTTTCTATAAAATAGCTGTTGCTTTTTTTTCTTTTTAGCTTTTTATCATTGCTTTTATTAAATTCTAAACCCTTTTGAATATGTACATACCCACATGTCTAGGTAGCTATAGTTATGTTTCCTTAATGTAAAAATTAGTATAAAAGCTAATCTTTACTGGCTGCGTGAACACTGGCTGCCAAGCAGAGACCTAAAACAATGTCACTTTATGAAAGAAACCTGGTGATAGGGCCTAAGGGAGATGGTGGAGGGCAGATGTGTCGACATATATCTGAGAGATTGAGATGCTGCACATATGGGGAGCTTATACATTTGAGTTGATTTTGATGTGTAAAACAAAGTTACTGCAATTAAAAAAATTGGAAAAAAATGTTTTAGCTAAACACTAAAAAAGAGCCAATCTTGAATTAGGTTTACTTATCATTAAAAATTCTTGTCTTCTCTTTACTTAATACAAAAGCCAGTTGTAAAAAACTATGGTAGCAGTCTAATCTTGGTTTTCTGATAATAAAGGACTCTTTTGAAGATCGATGTTTATAAAGGGATTGGTCATCTTGAAAGGTGCATGTCTAACCCTGTGGCTAATGGATGCAGAGGTGCAGCAGTTGTGGCCGGTGTCACCGGTGTCGCCCTTGCTCTCAGTCAGCATCCTCCCCTCCAGCCCCTAGAGTTCACCACCATGACCTGATGGTCAGCTCACACTGAAAACCCAACTGTCTCTGACGGAAGACAGTTTTCCAGCCTGAGAGGCATGCTGTTCTCCATACAGGACTGAGTGCTTTGCCTGAGAGTTATGCTCCTGTGCCACTCTCGCTCACTGAGGGTGGAAGTTGAACAATACACTCCTCCTTCCCTGGCCCTCAGTTGGGAGAGCTGAACACTAGTCTGTCTGTCTCCCAAAGCCCCACCAGAGCTTCCACTCCCACGTGATGGCAGGCCTGACAACAAAGCTAGGTTGGTCACTCTCCCACCTCTCTCCCGCTATTTCTTGAGATCACCTCTCAGTGAAGCTTCTTGCGCTCAGATACTTCACTCATAGTTCCCTTGAGTCAAACTCAAAGCACAGAAATGCAATTTGCTAAATAAATAATTAGTCCACCTGTATGAAAAGATTCATGCCTATCCAGATGAGTCTCTGCCTCTATCAATATATAAATCATTCCATTGTTCTCTTGTTGTTCATAACAGTAGTTGCTGCAGGAGCTCAACTAAGCATTCAGGGGAGTGAGTACTCTTGAGATTAAGATGGAACATATTCTTTTGCTTTGTCTCTGGAAATTCTTTGAATGTAAAGAATAAAGCCATAATCATAGAATATGAAGAAAAAAAAAACAAAAAACAGCAGAGGAACTCAGAACTCCTTGTCAACAAGGAGGGTGACCTATCAACATGAGGTTGTCCCTGGAGATGTCCCATGGAGCTGACTGCTTCTGGGACTGCTCTGATGTCCTCTAGTGATGAAGATCCTGGCACATAAAGGAGCTGAAGTCCTGGTGCTCTACCTGCCATGATAGATCTGCCGAGGAGATGGCCCTTGGTTTGCTCCTAGAGAGTCAGCCTTGGGCTCTTGAGTCGGTGGAGTGAGACATATCCACCACTGTTGCAGGAAATCTGACAGTCATGTCTTAGAACCGTGATACCGTGGGATGTGGGGTATACACAGGGGGTTCTCCTCGATGCTACAGGAGCTGTGTGCAAGCTTCCCAGGGTACAGTTAGTCCTTTGGAGCCTAATTCAAAGGCCTCTTAGGGGATTGTTCCCCTCGAGTTAATGGGAATATGAGTGTTCAATGAAGGCAGATTAGCCCCAGAAGACAGGGAAGCAAATTAAACCTTTATTTTGATCTGAATGGGGAGTAACTAAAGAACTCACCGCTCACTAAGCTCCAGCAAAGTTAATGTGTGAGAAGGGATGGAGCCAGCACCAATGTGTGGCTGGAACACCCCAGGCACTGTCCCAAGGAAGCTCTGGGGACAGCAGAGGCAGAGGCAGCCATTCATTGCTCTGGAGTAATGGGGATTTTCAGTAAGTGAAGTAGCCAGGGAGTCAGGTCTTCCCAGAACCAATAAAAATGCCCTTTGCCTTTTCTACCCTCTATTATGCAAAATTGCTATTCATCTAGTTATGAATATCTTGGAAGTAGTCACAGAGTACTTGAAGAGCCTGGGGGATGAGAAGTTCTGTGGAAAAAATGTAGCCATAGATCATTGGCATTCATGAGAAAATTCATATTAGATGTTTGAAAGGCAGGTCCCCAGGAGACAATAGAGAAATCAGGAACAAAACTGTGCCAAAAATACCACTCTGGACAGGACATCTGGGAGTGTATGTTAGGGAGAGTGAAGGCAAGTGATTTGGAAAGAAAAGATGTATGTGTTTTTCTATATGCACTT
This sequence comes from Solenodon paradoxus, assembly GCA_004363575.1. NCBI lineage: Eukaryota > Metazoa > Chordata > Mammalia > Eulipotyphla > Solenodontidae > Solenodon > Solenodon paradoxus. The sequence goes on from RJWH01000839.1 coordinate 139,518, forward strand.
AGCTTATTTGTTTGTGTACATCCTCTGAAAACGAGTCTGTTCTGGGAATTGACAAGCAGATTGGGCCTGAAACTACTGAAATATGCAGCTGTGCTTATATTTCTTTCACTCTAAAACCTCTGAATAACAGCTTGCAACATAATCAATACATTTTCAAACCCACGTCTTTTAAAAATCTGTTTGTGACCGAAAGCCAAAAACATGTGCTCTAGTACCACTCAGCACCTGGAAGGCAAGTTCAAGCCTTTGGAAAGTCAGAGGCCGGCCTCTTGCCCTTTCCCCAATATGCTTCATCTGAGACCTAGAAGGGACTTCTGTCGTTGGTGACATGCCCGACATGATGTTAAAAAAGATGCAAAGACCTCAGCCCTCGGGGTGGTGGGCAGGGCTGTATGCATCTCACAGCCATTAGTCAGTTTGACTGGCTGCTCACTCCTGTCTGCACCCACCCCCTTGAATTGAGTCCTGGGAGTCCATTGTGCTTGAAGGAAGAAAGGAAAATTTTGAATTGTCAAGTTTCTTTTCCTGAAATTGCATCATTTACAACAGGCAATCATGGAAACAACCCAAGTGTCCATCGACATATGGATGGATAAACAAGGTATATAATGCACACAGCAGAATATGATTGACCCTTAAAAATAGAAATTCCAATGCATGCTACAACATGGATAAAACATAAAATTCATTATTTAGAAAAGGAATCACTATACTCCTTTCATATCTTGGAAGAAGAGCATGACCTGTAAGACTGTACAGAATCATCAAGAGAACATGCATGTTGCAACTATCATCTAGGTCAACAAACAGACCATTGCCCCCACTGCAAGAAGCCCCAGCTGAATTCCCCCCTAGAAACCACACTATTGCTTTTTGTTGTAATCACTTTCTGTTTTTCTTTATGGCTCTACCATCTATGTATGGACCTAGCCTTAGTTATATGTCTTTTGTTAGTTATATGTCTTTTCACTGTTTTGATAACAAGAGTTTAAAAACATGACAGAATTTTCATAAAATAAAATGAACATATTTGGCTGAGTACGCACACACACAAACACACAGATGTAAAGAGATAGGTGAATGACACCATCCTTTCCTGGAGCCAATTCAGTGCACAGAGAATTCTTTCCTCATTTCTTTTTCTAGACCTTTTGAGTGATGTGTCCCTTAAAGGGAGTTAGGCCAGGTTAAGCCACATGCTTTTCTTCCATTTATTTATGTACTTATATTTAAAGAAAGGTACAGGGAGGAACGAAAGCAAGTAGGCAGATAGGCAGGAAGAGAGGAGACGAAGAAGCTATTTTATTTAGCTTTTCACCACCCCTCCACCCCGCTCCAGGTCTTGGACCTGGGTCGTTGGAATATATGTGAGCTGCATCCAGTGGCCCTATCTGTTCGGCCACCAGAACGTGCCATCTTCCCCTTATTTCAAAGATCTACTGCACTGCCTTTCAAGGACATTGTGCTTAACTCTTATCAAAGTAAGAAAGCGAACAATAACTCAAAATTATTGCTTCTGGGTGACTTTCTCCATAGCACACCCGAAATACATGCATGTCACAAGCAGCAACCAGTCACCCATTCACTCAATGAATTAACCTATCGGAATCCTGTGTGTAAGGCACACACATGTATGTGTGCACACACGCACATCCTGAAGAGAAACCATGTGAAATAAATTACAAGAAAGCAAACATACCATAAATATTTTATTCAGTGCTCATTAAAGAGAAATTGATTAGAAGTTGAGAGGAAGGGGAAAGCATTTCTAAATGAAGGTATAATAAAATCCTCATAAAGGTCATTGAATCTCGGCAGAATGCTACAATTAGAGAATTCTGGAAAGAGAGAACAACATAAGCAAATCCTTGAAAGTGACTTAATCTTTCAAATGTGGTCATTTTATGCTTAATGATAATGAAGACAATACTAGCAGCTATTATTTATTGGGCCTGGACTTCGTATGAGATGCTATTTATGTGAGTTAACTTATTGTTACCTCAAACTTGAGAAGTAGCTACAATCATTGTCCCCAATTCGCTGTTGGGGTGAATAAGGCACAAAGGAGTCAAGTGTCCTGTGCTGAGTCCCTGGCCTATGGAGAGGACTACAGTTGCTCTCTGAGTTCTCCCAGAGCCCTGAGTCTGTGACCATGTGGCTTTTCCATGTCCCATCAGACACAGTGTCTGGGCAGAGCCACCCTGTCATGTGCATAACAGCTCCCAGATGGACAATTGCGGGCAGACAGAGCGGTCACCCAAGGTAGATCAAGTGTCCTGGTCTTTATTTGCTGAGATGGGGAGCTATGCAGGGAAATGGGGCTCTTGTTTGTTATTCTCTCTCCACCCACAAATCCACTTACTCAGACTGCAAGAAAGACAATTTGGGGAGCCCTGCTTGGTCTCACAACAGCTGCTCCCTGCTGGACATGTCCCCCAGAAATACCTCCTGCACAGGCAGCCTTTTAATATATTTATATGTATTTTATTCTTTATTTTGTTTACATTGCTGTATGCGGTTTGGGATACTGACATTGTCTCTCAGTCTACTGACGTCGCTTCTCAGTCTGCATTTCACAGAACACCTACCAGAGTTCAGTGCCACCATCACCATGTTCCCTCCTTCCCTCCTTCCCTTCTTCCTGGCAGTCACTGATTTTTAAATTTAGGGAACACCTGCACATCTGCATTTAGTGGATCCCTACAGAGTTAGGAGTGGTCAATGGACAGATATCAAGGTCTGAAAAGTTCATGAGGAGCCCAGGAAAGGGACTAAGGATGCATCGATGGCATGACTACTCAGTGATGACATCATTGATCCCTGATGACATCATCAGTTATTGATGACATAATCACTCAGTGCTAACTAGATATCACCAGTCAGTGATGACATTACCACTCGGCGATGACATCACTAGTGGTACGGAGGCGTCTCTGCCCTTTGCTGAGGGCTGTTTCCTGAAGCAGGCTTCTCAGCATGTCCTCTGGGATATTCCCAGGCGAGGATGGAGGAGACAGACTCTGGGATGGGGCCAGTCTGAGTAGCAGAATATACTGGGCCCTCCTCTCAGGGGTCAGATACCCTGTAGGTAGGAGTGTGCTCTCCCTGGTCCACCCACGTTCCTCGTGACCTTCAGCCACAGGGTCCGCCACAGCGCTCCAGCTCCCCACCAACCCCCGCTAGTCACAGGAGGTAGAGCATCCACTGCAGCTCTGAGATGAGATGCTTCCTCTCCTGAGCTCTGAACTTTATGCTGACACCCACGCATAGATGGGCTAACATCCGAGTCCGGGCTGGTGGTGACCAGGCCCAGCATTTGAGAAATAATCCTAGGAGGATGCATGAGCTGGGGCACTGGTTCTCAGCTGTAGAAGGAGGTGGGTCCTTCCACACCTTCCACTGCCGGGAGGTCACATAAGCCAGAAGCTGCCGCCCAAGACAGGGAGTCTGGTGTCCTTGGTCAGTGTTCCAGAGTCATTGGATGGCAGCCACTGGTGATCCCTGGTCCCCAGGGCCAGCTTCCTGCTTGCTGCTGTTCCAGACAGAAGCTGCACTTGCAGAGCATAGGACCGAAGTCATCTAGGTCAACCTACCTGATGCAGAAATACCTCCACACTCTCCCAGAAAGGTGTCTCTGTCTCCTCCTCCTATCCCACTGCTCTCAGAGAGCTTTCATCTCAAGGGAAACCACCCTACTTTACTCTGGATGAACAACCCCCTCGAATCCTCATATAAACCATCCAATAGGCACTATTTTTCTTTTGTAATTATCATATAGCAGAGGCTCAGAGAGGCTATTTTACTTCCTCTAAAATCACAAAGCTACTAAGGATATGTGTATTATAAGTCAGAAATCCAGAATATCTAGGTTTCAAAGCCACTGCACTTAACCATGGGCTTAACAATTCTGCTTGTTAAAATGCTCGGGGCTGGTATTAAGCTGAAATTTGCTGCCCTGAAATGCCTCCCCTTTGGTCCCAGTTCTGCTCTCCTGAGACACAGATAATAAGTCTAATCCTTCTTCCACATGACAGCCCTTCAAATATTTGAAGATGACTCTTCTCTACAGTTAAACCCTCTCTTCCCTGGGCTAATAATACTCATTTCTTTCTACCCAGCCACTCATCATCCTCACCCTGCTCCCCTGGAGATGGTTTTAATTTGTCAAATTCCTTTAAAACCATGATGTTCAGGAGAGAATGCAATTCCCCTGTGTGATTCCACATCTCAGGTCATGATAGAAATAGAACCTCCCTTGTTTTGGCCACTATGCTCTCATTAATGTGACCAGGGTACCATCAGATTTTTGTCAGCTATGTCAGAAGATAAGCAAATACTGAATATCGGCCTAACCTTACCCTTGTCTTTTTTTTCTTTTCTTTTTTTTTTTTTAATTTGGAATCAGTGTGAGTCTCTTGGACACACCCTACTCTGACTGAATCATTTAGGTAGATCGCTTTTTAAATCTGAGTATAAGAAAATACATATTCTTATTGAATACCATCTTGTTAGATTTAGTCACTGTCTTGGCTTATTCAGACTTGTATTTTTTTTAATTTGATAAATGTAGCAAAGCAGGAAAAAGGAAATACTTGCAAGTCTGACTCCCTTTATTAAGCACATCAAGAGGTAACAGTACTTTTTTGTCTCTTGCTCTAATACTGCTCCCCAGATAAGTCTAGTTATTCTTCCCGCAAAGTTAGACCACAAAATGGGCTTTGTCTGTATACTTACAAAATTTGAATCTTGCTGCACAAGCTCGTGGTTTGTTCCATCTGTTCTTTAAATGTGAACTAGACAGAGGAACAGAGAGAGTGAGAAGAGTGGCGACGTGCTCCTGGTATTCAGCAGACATCATGCATGATATCTGCAGCTTATATCTGCACTTCATTCTTTAACCCAGGTATTTTGCTCTCTGGAGCCCTCACTATCCCCGACGCTTGCGGCATTTTAGAGGTTAGACAAGTGTTCAGCAGCCTTGACTGAAAACTGGCCACTAAAAAATTTCTTCCAGGCCTCGCAGCCAGGAGTGGAAGAACCCCAACCTTGTGTTCAGCCTTATCGTTGCCTGTTGGGCGCAGAGAGTGGTACCACAGCATAGTCACTCCCTCTAAATGTCTGTCTGTGGCTGCTTTGCACTGAAAAGGTGCAGGCCATGGCCGGGCAGAGGCCGGTGTGCGGCTGCAGTAGTGACCACCTTGTCCCTGGCGGAGCAAGAACCCAGCCTCCACTTTGGCAGTGGGTCAGACTCCATGCATTCTATGCACTCAGTGCTGAGAACCGCAGCTGGTACAACTTCTAAACCTGCGTCAAGACCCTGAACAGATAACGGAGCTATTTGCTTTAGGAGGCAGGCACTTGCTTCTAGATGATGAAATAGACATTTCAGGGCCATTAGGAGGAACTGCCAGCACCCCTCACTCAGGGTGTGACAGTCTAGTGTGTAAAAAACTGCCCCAGGAGCCACCTGCTCATCGCCCAGATAGCCCGCAGCACCCAGGACTCTCAGCATCCGGCCTTGTGGGCAGAACTCAGATGCCGTCTGGTAGTGTCCTGTCTGTGTATAATCTAGGTCAGATTTCCCTGAACAACAAGTATTTTTGTCATCACTCTGGGAATGGAGGTGGACATTGCAAATCCTCCAGGCTTTATTGCCAGCAGCCTGCATTTTCTTAGTCTATGACATCTGCTTGGAGAGAAGGTGGGGACAGAAACACCTGCACTTTCTTTAACTTGGGAAGAGAGGCTCCCGGAGGCAGCCACTGCATGGAGCAACGTGACCAGTCCATGTCACGAGGGCTTGGTCGGGGCCTCCTCAGAGTCTACGTCGACATGGTCACAGGTGGTGGAACACACATTCATCTCCCCTCTGCCTCGGTTTCTCTGTTCTGAAAGTAAAGGGTTGATCTGTATTATTTACATAGTTTTCTCTCAGTTCTGAAATTCACCGAAAGTATGCTATTTCAGCAGCTAGGAAGCATCTTTTCTTCTTTCAGGCCATGGATTTTTATCATGTTGAACTAAACCAGCGAGGTCTCTTTGAGTAGGACACCATTACCCAGAAAGGAAGGCAGGAGAGAGAAGGCCTAGATGATAAGTCCTGCAGCTTGGTTGCATTGATCAGAAAGGGGGAAAAATGGTAGAAATGATTCTATTGTCATCACAAACATATTTGCATTATTTCCTGCTGTTTACCACTTAGCATGTCATCCAGCTCCCTCTGAGAAAAGAAGGGTCGTTTCTCCTGTGGCCACATTAAACACGCCACGTCACAGTGCTCTGCAGCTCTGTCCTCTATTACATCGGCCCTTCTTGAGAGCCGCGTAACAGTGATCTGAAGGGAGAGTGTTCTATTCTGAAAACAGAATGTCATGGCAAAATCTGCCATGCTACTTTTCATGGAGTGGAAATTTTCGACTCAAAAACCAGAGTTGTTTCAAATTTTACATATTTCATTTTTTAATTTATTATTGATTTCATTTGATAGTAACTCCATGAATGCTGAGCTGGAAATATGTTGTGAAACGAAAGCATCTTTTCTTCTTTCGGGCCATGGATTTTTATCATGTTGAACTAAACCAGCGAGGCTACCTGAATAAAATGGATTTGGGATTTTTAATTTATCTGATGCAGTTAATTAACTGGTCAATTAAAAACAAAAGGGCAATAGTGCTGAGTACATTTGTTCTGATGATGAACATGCCCTTTGAAAATGGATCTTGAGCTCAGATCCGAAATTCGTAATGTCAGAGCAGTGTGGTCATAAAGCCCGTCAGACGCTTCGGGTTTGCAGCAGCGCTTTTCCTTTCATGCTAACGCCATGTGAGGGAGACACGGACAGTGCAGCCTTGACTGGTGGTTCAAGTTGAGGTCCCTCCATCGGCCATTCTCTTACCCAATTTACAGCAATCACCAAAGCCATTTACTGATAGTTTCCTCTTCCTCTTGCCAACCTGAGAAAATCATTTCAGAGAGTGCCCTGGGGCTAAGAAATCAGTATAATTTGTAATTGATGTGATGATTTCTGCAAACAGGACCTAGTTAAGAGCACAATGCTCCATCACCAAATTGTCATCACAGCAACATGACACATCTATAAACACGTGAGGGCATCAGATTGAGACAGCTGAGCAAGCATAAGCTCTTGTGTTTTCTTCCAGTCGTCAGTGTGACATTAGGCCATGTCAAGCTTTTCCTAAGTGTGGTTGGAACGTGCCAGCTACATCCACCCTGCTTTCATTGCAGAAAATGTCCCTAGTCCCAGTGCAAGGAGAGCACTTGGGAAGCTCTTTGTCAAAGATGAAGAGCAAAGAAGCCATTACTTGTGATTAACGCCATTGTCTCCCATGTCTGCTGGGTGTCTGCTGTTTACCTCTAACAGACCAGCAGCCCCAGGGCCCAAGTCCCGACAACTCTGGACCCCTGCTCAGTCCTGGTATCTGTGGTTCCGACTGCACTCATAGACTGACCAAGGAGAGGTCAAGTGGTCACTTTCCATTTCTGAAAATGCGATTATTCTGAACCAAACAAACTGAGTGTGTCTGAGTCCAGAATCCTCAGTGCTGGGTCTGACCTCAGTGCACAGCGCTCCTCCCTGAACCCTCCGCTGGGGCCAGTTTAAGACGTGATAAAAAGAAGTCACTTGAGAGCAGGACACTCCAGGCCAAAACCTGTTTTTGCTTCATCTGCTAAACATGCAGTATTCTTGTTGAGTTGTTATACACAGTGGTAGAGAAGTACAGTTCCACTCTCCTTTGCCTAAAATCTTTACAGCAAATGTGTCTTAGACTTTAGAATGTATTGGACCAAGGATCTGCATAAGAAACACCAGAAGTGCTAAGTGTGTGGAGGGTAATTGTTTTCAGCTTTGAGGGCCCTGAGGTCTCTGGCATAACTGTCCATGATGAGAGCATCGATAAATAGACATGCTGGGTGCTATTGAAACCTGGTTTATAAAGACAGGCGAAGGACCAAGTTTGGGCAGCCCTCTACAGTTTTCTGATCCCTCGTCTAGTCTGTAGAAAGGTGGTGTGGCCAAATATGCATGTACTTAGACGACGCCTCCCATGAGCCCTGTGATCGACCACCTTTTTTGCTTCAGCCACAGAACACATAAATATTCCACAAGCTCACCCTCGTGTAGGACAGGCTTACCACCAAATACCCACTTTAAAGGGCATTTCAACTCTCAGATATTATTCTTTCCTTTTTTTGAAAGTATTTTGGAATTGAAAGAAAGGGACTGTGGACCTATACATATTTCTTCGTGGAAGTGTTTGAAATTGTTTGTGTTGCCCTGAGACTTTCCATGAAAGAAAAAGGGAAAGTGCATGATCTGAAGGGGCAAAGTGTGCCCAGTAATAGCAGAACATAACCTTCACACTGGCTTACAGCGAGACTCCCATTTCTCCAGCCAAAATAATGCTGAAGAGTGCAGGGCTGAATAATGTCATCTCAAGCAGCATGCGGGAGATGCATTTCTAAATTCTTTATTGCTTCTGGATGCTCTTTTAAGTTAGTTTATAGATTGGCCTCCTTTATTTTGCCTCGAGCAATCTTTAGGATTGCAGAAACCTAGACAAATTCCTGCGACTGTTTCATGTGTCAGTGACCAGCCTAAATCTTACCTGTGGACTATTTCTACCCCCTTTACTGTGAGTGGACTCAGGCTCTTGCACATTGGATTGTTCTCATTGAACCAGAGTATTCTCCTTCCTCAGGCAATATAAGCTTTGATAAATGGAACTTTTATAAATGGCAGCTGATGCATCTATGAGCTATTTAGACTATTTTTCAAGAGCATTGCTGAACTAAAGATCTCCTGGGTCTGGCTCTCGTTATAGGAGGTTGATAAGAGATCAGATGGGAAAGGGCAGGATTTGCCAGGAAACTACACATGGGGTTGAATCGAAGAATCCTATAATGCTAGCACTGGAAAAAAAAATCTAAAAGTGATCTCCTCCAGCCCATAGCCTTCCATTTTCATGGGAGGGAATTGATCGTCCAGGTGATTGTAAAGGAGCCCACTCACTGTTGTTCTCTGTCTGAGAGAAAGAGACGAGAGCCGAGGCAGCATCTCCAGATTCCCATTTCAGTCTTTTTCTTCATAAGAGCAGTTTGTTCAGCTACAAATACAAACCAAGCACGTGCCTCTTCAATGGCTATGAGCTCTACATTTCTTACCACACAAGTACTAAGAGCCAAAATTAATGGGGTGTTTATCTGCAAGGGAAGGTGTGCAAACCCTGGCAATCTCATCAACCATGTGATAAACGCATCACCTCGGTAGAGGAGTATATCTTTTGTCAGTTCTGGAATCTTTAAGAAAAACTTCATGTCATTTCAGGATGCAGACTAAATATGTTGGTTGCAAGAGACGAAAATATAACACAGCTAAATTAGACAACACATTTTGTTTTATTGACTCACATCTGGGAATTTCAGGGTTTTAAGCATGCCAGGGGGTTTCATAGTCTCAGACGTTGGCTCTTGGGATGGGGGAACACACAACAACTCTCGGATGTGTGAAACTGGGATATAGGTGCTGGAGGACTCTTGTTTCTCGCAGACCCAAACAAGAGCAGGGTCAAATAAGGAACGTGCCTGGAGCAGGGGAACAGCAAGCTGGGAGTGTAGGAACCTGCTTCAGTTTGGCAAGTGGAGCAGCATTAGGAAGGTTCTGTGGGCTTCCAGGACAGTGAGTATTTCGAATAATCTTACCAGGCAGCTCAAGGAAAAAGGGGCCATTCGTGGGGGCTAGGTATTGGGAGGCCTTGGGAAATTGGGTTTGTGTGTTATTATAACCCAGGAGAGTTGAAACCTGACAAAGGAACCATCTGCCAAGAAGAACTGGGAATTTTAGCCTTGACTTCAAAACCAGACCAAGACCTCATGTGTGGATCAACAAAAGCATGTCTTAGTCATGTAGTTTCCTAACAAGATTGAAAAAGTTCTTGACTCTGCTTGTCTTTGATTTGCCATAGGTCACAGGCTCATCCTTTTATAAAATGCTGTTGCCAGGGGTATAGGGTCCTGTTTCACAGGCCCTGACCACCCAGTCTTCTGTGGAGCTGAGAGGTGGAAGCAACCTCAGGCTCATTTTTTGGACTGAAGGGATATCAGCTGGTGGTTCCTCAAAGTCACAGAGGTTTTCTCACAAGAAGAGGGCAGAATTTCTGAGCATGAATAAAATCATGTCCGTCAACTAAGTTGACTATGTACTTTATCTTGTAAACTGAGACATTTTTAGGAAAAGAAGTACTGTTAGCTATTACGCTATGACATTCAGATAAGCAAAGACTGTGCAGGGAAGATGGGGCTGTAAGGTTATGCTACCAGGAAGGATGCATAAGAGAGATGTGGACTCTGAGGGGGAATATGATGCAAATCAAATAGTAGCCTTACGACGGTAATGCTTGGCCCATCTGCAAAGTGAAGGGAGTTGCTCCCTGTGAGTAGACTGGAGGTGTTTACTGAGTAACCTGGTTAGAAAAGTGTAGTTAGAAATTCATCGTGTGGCATGACCTGGTGGCCTAGTGGTTTAATTCACTGCAGCACAGTTCATATACCCTGAGGTCCCCAGTACAAGATCATCCAGAGCTGGAGAAACAATGAGGGTGATTAACCAAATAAAATACAAAGCTTCTTCCTCCTCTCTCTTCCTGCCAACCTGCCTGCCTACCTTTACTCCTGTCTGCACCTTTTCTTAAAAATAAGAAAGGAAGGAAGGAAGGAAGGAGGGAGGAAGGGAGGAAGGAAAAAGAAATTCATTGTGTATGACTTTGAATGCCATTCCCAACATTTGAGGTATTTATACACTGCACAGTAGTCACGGTTTTAGAAGACTGGCAGAATTGAACCGGATCTTGTTTTCCAAAGATAATTTAGTGGTAATACTCAAATGAGTAAGAAAGATTAGAGAAATGGAAGCAATAAGATGGCTCAGAGATCTGGATTTCCTCATCTGAGACCCGCCACTCCAGGCTAAACCACCATCATCCCCTTCCTGAACTACGAAGGTAGCTAGTTAATTATCGACACCATTCTGCTTTTCACTCCATCCTCTCCAGTTTCCACATTGGCCAGAGTTTTGTTTGTCAGATGGAAATTAAATTGACTGTATCCTGTTTAGAATCATCAGTTACAATTTGGAAGTACAACATTTGAGCCTCTTTCTCCTCCTCCAGCCTGTCTCCTGCCATGTCATTATATCAAACTGGGTCTTTTTCAGGACTTTGAAAATGCACACAGTCCTGCCCTGGGACCTTTTTACTCTCCCCTTTGCTTAGACTGAAGGGCTCATCCCTGTTCTCACCTGGCTGAATCCCTGCAGTCCTCTCCTAGTACTTGTCTGCTTGCCCAGAGCAGCTCATCCCCTCCAGCCTCAGCTCAAAAAATCCTGCCTGAACCCTATACTGTGGATCTTCTTGATAGCAGGATTTTTCCTCAAACATGACCACATTTGCCACATGTAACTCTGTACCATTGTGTGTGCATAATTCTTTTTTTTTGCTTTAATAAAAGCATTATTGCTCATCTGATGGTAGAGCTCTCCCAAATAGCCAAAGACTTGCATAGCATGATATTAATAAGTCATAAATTCTTGGTGCAAATTTGATAAATGAGTGGATATAATATGTCTTCATTTACATACAAGAAGTTAAAGACTTAGAATCTATGGTTTCAGAAGAAATAGAAAGATGATATAATTTCTGTAAGAATTTGCAGAAGGACATTATCAGCTCAATATAGCCTGCTGATCTGAATATTATTTTCCTTTGATGTTTAATCCTTGATTAAATTTGAAAGCATTTAGTTTAGATTTTATAAATATGTAAAGTTGAATTTGGTCATTATTTTTGGTTTAAGTTGAAGTACCTAGTAGCACAAAGAAATAAAAAGGCTTTTAAAATTTAAAAATATATCGGGAAATAATCAATATTTCATTATTTACTGGCCTCACACCTAAAGTCAATATGCTTCCAAAGGATTATTTGAAGTTGCAAGAAAACTTGCTCCCATTGTGTCAAAAGTTCCCAAGGTATCCAGTCATTTGACATATAATAGTTTTATCAAATGTGCCTACGTGAGTTTATTCCGATCTCATTCTATAGTTTTTTGAGATTATGAGTTTTATGAGCCTCTTATAAGATTTCTCTTTTGGAGTAAAGGCCAAACAAACATTTTATCTTGATTTCATTTATCATTGGATAGCTTAAATGTCAAAATAAATTAGAGAAAATTATGATGCAACCTCAAGGGAAAAACATGTCTCATACTTGAAAGATAACACTTCCAGAAATTGATTTCTTGCAAAAATCTTGTAGCATGATATTAATTTTAATGTTAGTAACATAAGGAAAGATAATGTTTCATAATGAACATATTCTCAACAAAATTGATAAAAACATTTAGAAAATCAATGAAGTGTATAAAATTGCTGCACATATATGTATATATAATATATAAATATATTATATATATATGATGGGGCAATAGTTTATCTTATTTCCCATGTTGTAAAATCAAAAATAAATTCCAACAATTGACATACAGGAGTATTTTTTAATGTTTTAATCCTCTTTAACATTTAAAAAACACCTAAACTTAAAATATATTAATGAGGTTTTAATCCACAAGCAATACCATCAATTGAATTTCACTCTAACTCATTAACTGCTACAGTAAATTTCATTTCAAATGATATGTATATATTAAGTGTGAATAAAATTATGGAAATATGAGCAAATATGGAAACTGAAAAATAAATTAAAGGTGAACATTTTGATTGCTTTACTTTTGATAATAATATTTTATTATAAAATTAAATCAATATGCATCATTTCAAATACATTTTAGAGTATTTATTTCTGTATACTTGTCATTTCATGACAATTTTGTTTCTTTCAGACTTTTGTGATACCGACTGGAAAATAGACATTTTTTTCCTGCTGATTGTATGGGAGAAATTTTGACCTTAGAGAGTGGAAATGAGGTTGCTATGGAAACTGGTAATTCTGCTGCCACTCACAAATACTTGTGCAGGTAACGTGCTCTATTATTATACGTTTTGATTGATAATCTATTGGCATTTTATTTTTTCTAAAAGTGAAGCAATTTCCAAATGTGTAAGGCTTATGTTCTTTGAATGACTAAGGGATAGACAAACTTTTGAAGGCAATCTCTACAAATACAGGGAGTTTAACTCTTAAAAATGTACTGAGTGTTAGTTTTAAACAGAGCTAAAACTAACATTTCAATTATAAATTGTCAAATATGAAAATTTTATTGTAAATGAATGTGATTAGATTTGTCTTTTAATCATTAATTTATTAACTTCACTATTAAATATCAACTAATACATATTAATAATTAATGAAAATATTGGGTTTTTTCATTTCCTTTATGGTGAAAGTATTTAAATTGGATTATATATTTTCTCTAAAATTTAAAAATGTTTATGGAAAATATAGTCTACTGAACTGGAAGAAAAAGTGATGTCGAATGTCATATCAGAGCTAGAAATAGCTTTAGAAATGTGTTTTCTTCCCATGTGAATGACATGATCTTTTATTCAACCTAGATCTGTCGAAGTTTGTGTATCAGGTAGCTTTTGCTGTGTAACAAACCATCACACATTTAAGTGGATGAAAATGACAGATAGCCTTGTTATAGTTGATGAGTTTGTAGGTTGGCATTTAGAATAGATTCGTCTCTCCTGTTCTGGGTGTGACATGCCAGCCCAGCCCCTGGATTGTCGGGATCTGCTGATGCAGTACATTGCCACCTAAGACAGCTGGGTTGCGTTGGTCCCAGCGCTCTGTCATCTGCTGAGTCTGGGGCCTTTCACGCAGGTTCTGAACAGGGTCCTAAGACAACCCAGCAGCGTGAATGATTTCTTAATGCTAGTGTTTGTGCTGATGCAGATCATTTCTGCTGACTCTTTTAATTGTTCCAAGTCATATGACTAGTCCAGATTCAAGAGTTATTTTGAATATATCTCTTAATGGAACTGCTGCAAAATCTCACCCTTTAATGGGCATGGACATGGTAGAGGGGATAATAGTGGCTGCATTTGTACAAAGTCATCCTCAGTCTGTTAAGATCCTAAGTTCTAGTCTCAGCTGTCACGTTTTCCCATGCAGGGTGTAGGGTGTCATAGGGCCCAAGCATCGACTAAAGCATCTAAAGGTCCCAGTAGCCTTCTGTTTATCAACTGTGATGACGGGGATTTGGGAGAGTTGCCCGGTCCTAACAGAGCAGGAATACACTGGGGAAACCACAGTAGCAAACAATTATGTACAAACCAGAAACATGTTTAATATCATTTCTAAGAAATGGAAAGATACACTAATCTAAAATCTATGAGAATGTTAAAATATGCAAAAATCAACTATTAGAATCAGAAAACCACATAAATAAAGATCTTTTTAAGACTAAAGAATCCGGTGGCTAGAAGTACTACAGTCATATTTATCCAGATTGATTATTTTTATTTGTATCACTTCTGACTCTCAAAAAAAAATCTGAGTTAAATAATCATGTCTTTAAAAATAGATTTAAAAAAGATTAGACTCATCAAGATGTCGCAAAATTATACAAGTGCAAATAAAAATTTGATTCCTATTCTCAAGTTTCAGCTTCCTGTCAAAATTAAACATTAACCTTTTGCCCTTTAAATCTGTATTTTGAATAAGCATAGTAACTCTAAAAGACCTTTTGTGTTATTCTCAGAACACATCAGGTTTGAGAAATCCTTCAGCTTTCCTATTAGCTTTTATTTATCCAAATTGGTTATGATTCAGTGTGTCCTTTTGCTTAATTTTAAAGGGAAAAATAATCATGTATCCTTGGTGCACACTTGCCTTGTGAAAGAACAGAGTGGGTCCTTTAATGCCATAGTTATTTAAATAAAATAATCTGAGCTAGACATTGCCCTAAGTAAGAATGTGCAATGACATACACAAGAGACCATTGCTTTAGATCTGTTTGTTTTTTAGAGATTTCATCTTGTGTCTCCTTGCCCGCAGCTACTATGTTAATTTAGAAAAGTAGATTATCTAGGATCAAGAGCTATTTCCATACATATATGTATGTATGTGTGTGTGTGTGTGTGTGTGTGTGTGTGTGTGTGTATCTTCTTTGTTTTCTTCAAACTTTTTTTTTTAAGGAAAGGTGCAGGTAGGAAGGCAAGTAGAGGCAGGCAGGAGAGAGGAGGAAGCAGCACTCTATTTTATTTAGTTACTGTTCACATTGGTTGTTCCCTCCAGCCCTGGGTCTTGAACCCAGGACCTTGGGATGTATGTGGACTATGCCCAGGGTGTACTAGACCCCCTGGGCCTCCAGGGCCTACTTTTTAATCTATTAAGAAGAGTCACCAAATCTTTCACGAATACATGCCTTTTCCGTCTTACGTTCATTGTTATCACCTTTTCAAACACTGACTAAAAATCGCCCCAGCTCTAAATGAAAACTTAAAATTTTATCCCCAACCTCCTTTCCTGTTGTTGGTTTGCTTAACTTGATAACTTCCTCTAGAGGCTTCACTGCAGACATTGACCATGAGTCCCTTTCTATGACTCAGAATCCATCCAGCCAAAGGTTTCCTTTACAACAAGGAGAATGGAACTTGAGGGGATCATGTTAAGTGAAATAAGTCAGAGAGAAAAAAGAAATACAGAATGACTTCACTCACTTGTGGAGGATAATGGAACAAAACAAACCAGCAACACTGCCCCAGCCCACAGAACACAAGACAGTGACTGCCAAGGGGAGGACCGGGCCAGGGGGGAGAAGGCGGTGGTAAAGGGCACTGCAACTCTGGTGGTGGTGCGCTGTGGAATAAACAAGGACTGAAGAGCAATTTCAGTATCCTAAAATGCACACAGCAATAAACAAAAACAAAATTGTTTAAAAAACAACAAGAATGTCCATCCAGTCAAAAATTATGCTTCTGGGTCAGTTTTGAAGTTATAACTGTTTAAAAGTGCATGTGGTTCTTTTACTTTTTAAATATTATGAGAAAACTCAGACTCATTTAATTAAGAAGCCTAATGGCTATTACATACTTTTAAAAGTATGTTATTAATGTATGTGATAGGCTTAAAAATTGCCCCAGCTATGTCTCTGTCCTAATATCTGGAACCTGTGAATTTCAGATTAAATAGCAAAACAGGTTTTGCCAGTGTGATTCAGTCAGAGGTTTGAAGTAGGGAGATTGTTGTGGAATATGTGGCTAGGAAGTCACAAATGCCCTTCTGAGAGGTGGTCAAGGGCTTTGACAGAGCAGAAGGCAAATGTGAAGACAGACTGGAGAGATTTGGAGATTCAGAGCAGCTGACCCCAAGTAGAGAGAGGGCCCGTGAGTCAGGCCGGAGAGGAATGAAGCTTTGGAAGTCAGAGCCGGGAGAGAACTGGAAGCCCCTCACCACGGGAAGGGTGGGCTGCAGATAACATAGCACATCCCAGCAAATCATAGGATGATAGAGTGTCCCTTTGTGCAGTTCAGTGAGTGTAAGGAGGGTCAGGGCCACATGACGGGTCCTGCCTGAGACTTGAGAAGATGGGATTCACATGGGAACAGTACCTCCCTCCCACAAAGGCATCCGATAGTCTGTGAACTTTAAGTAAAAGTTGTCCTTTCCCCATTTTAGATTAATTTGGATAGAGATTCTGTTCCTTGTGGTGGAATGAATATTGTCTAATGCAGGTTAGAACACTGATTTCTTAGGTAATTTACAGAAGGTGCCCAGAATGGTTAGAAATAGAACTCCACTTGAGGGTCAGTGCCTACTCACTGTGGGAGTGAGGAAGAGTGAACAAAAGAGAGAAGAGTACAATTTTTACTGGAAGGAACAAAAGGTACTAAGATTTAATACAGGTTCAGAATGTTGACCTTTCTATTTTTTTTTTTAACAGAAAGGTGCAGGTAGGAATGAAGGTGAGCAGAGGCAGGAGGAGAGAGGAGGAAGAAGAATTTCATTTTATTTAGTTGATGTTCATCTTGGTTGTTCCACCCTGGCTCTGGGTCTTGAACCCACGACCTTGAGATGTGTGTGGACTGTGCTCAGGGTGTATTAGACATCTAGGCCACCGGGGCACTCCAGAATGTTGACTTTTAATCCCCAAAATATTGAGCCATCTACTGGTCTTTGGGTAAAAAAAAGATGTACGTTAATGGGATAATGTGGAGATTACATTGAAAATGGAGAAAAAACTTATAACTCTGTTTTTTTTTTTCCTTTCTGTAGACAGTGCACAGGAAGTTTCCATGAGTACATATTTGTCCTAAATAAATATTAAGCAAAGTGTCTGAAACAAACCTGTACTGCTGTAAAGCAGAAGCTAAAAACCATGTCACATCAGATTTCATTGATATCAGGATGTCACATCCTATGAGACCCACAATTTAACTGGAGTAACTTAAATTTTCCAAGAGTGAAATAGTCCATGTTGATGAGATGCTCTTATTTCTTTAAATATTCCGTTTCCTACAATTTTAATGTAACATTTGAGACATGATAACCAGGTTTCAAAATGTAAGTTCACATCTTAAAAAAATTTGACAATTTAAAAAAATATTAAGTACTTGATTAGTAGGATAACAATGATAACCAGCTAAATTGTGTGGCATATCTATTATGAGCACTCCAGCCTGAGAGATGACACAATTTTAAACCCAGGGCCTCTCAGCAGTTCTTCAGTCTTGAAGAAAAGTGTCAGCATAGGTCAATGGCTGATATGAGAGAGTCAAACATAATAAATAGCAAATATCATTAGTTATAAGGAATTTTATTTCCATGATATTCAATATTCATATCATCTTGAGAATTTCTACCTAGTTTATTCTTTCGTGATTTTATATTAACAAATAATTGTCATTTAAATGGTTGTTTCCTCTGTTTTTCCTATTGGTCGATGTATTATTAGTGTGCAATGCTATATGATTTTCAGGAGAACTGGCTCATCCCTCAGTCAGTGTACATGCCATCATGCCCAGCACTGCAGATTTAGTGCCCTTCACCCCTGTGGTATAGTCTTCTTTAACAACCCGCTGTGTTCCTAACGTAAGTGGCCCATCTGTGTGCTGTGTGTATTGGTTTTGCTATGTGCAAGCACTGATGTGCATATTTTGTAAAATTATGGACTGAATACCAGAGGTGATTCAGTCTGAGGCTCAGTTTCTTCAGAGAAAGCACCCAGTCCAAGGAAGGCAGCATGGAGGCCGTCACACCTATTGGCAGAGTAAAATTACCAGTCTCCTTCAGGCTGCTGACTCTGGTCTCATGTCACCAGGCCTAATGAGCTGTCTTCTCCTGCTGTATTAATTACTCTTGAGGAATCTTTCCAGCCACCATTTGCATGCAATGCCTCATGACAAATGCATTGTATTAATTTCAGAAGTTCTCTGAAAGTAATTGATTCTTAAAACTGGGATGAAGTTGTTTTAAGGCTTATTCCAACACATTTAAAATCGGTCAGCATTTTTGCATCATTTGCCATTTTACCGAGTCCCTTGGATGCAAATCTGGGGGAGCAGCGACCTCCTTCTAAATAAAGTCAGGGACTGTGAACACGGAAGAGTATGATTGCTTGAATTTCACTTCATTTCAAATATGCTATTGAGTTGAACACAAGAGTAAATGAAGCACCTATAAAGGGAGCCCCGAGTGGAAAATCTCTCTGCCCAAGATTTCCTTGGAAGACTGTGCATCACACACAGGTCCAGGGGAGTCAGCAGGTGTAATATGCCCACCTGCTCAGGGATCCCACAAGCACACAGTGGCCATTCCTGTGGTGACTGGGGAGATCACCACACCCCATGTGCCCACAGTCCTATGCAGATTTATTTTGAGCATAATCACACCTTCAGGAATGGAATGCCAGACTATATTTTTTAAGCCCAGTGACGTCTTTGCAATTTCTAATAGAGATGGCCCAATTTAGAAATGCTGGAAACACCGTTTTTTTATATGATGCCTACTGATAAAGTTGTTATATGATTATCAACTCTTCCGCCAAAGTAATTGATTCTAAAGACCCAGATGAAATTATTTTTTAGGATTCTTAACAATGTAGAAATAAAAATTCTGTTTGTCAGCATTGGAAGGAAATGGTGGTTACACAGAGGAGACACCCTGCGGGGAGGTAGGTTCTTAATGGAAGGAGATGTGGGAAATCTGGTCTTACTTGAAGTCTTGGAAGGAGAGGGCCAAGATTTCTGTGAAGGCTGCCACTTCCAGCGATGATTTTATTTTAGAATTACTGTAAATAGCTATGCCACAATTGAAAAGGACGTGGGGAGATTCCTGAGACTTAAAGTCCTTGCCATAGCTAACAAGATGCTAGATGGTCTGACTTGATCAATCTCTTCCTTCTCAACTCATATTCAGATCTCCTTCACTGATGACCCCGCAGTTGTCATTCTCATGCTCCCAGCAACATCCGAATTGTTTCAGGCTTTGCACTGGCTCTGGGGTTGTCACAGACACTCTTCTCCAAATCGTCCTGTGGTGACTCTTCCATTACACCCATCTCAGAAACTCATCTCCACAGAAAGGTCATCCCTTGGGACCCTGTCGAGTCTGCCAGTACCTGGTGGTGGCACTTTATTTACTCTCTGCGATGCACTCATTACCACCTGAAAGTGATTTGTTTACTTGTCCTTCTGTCTGCATCGGGTAGAAGAGCATTCTTTGTAGGTGAAGATATCTCCCTTTATAAATGTGCTGCCTCTCATGTCTGCTATGGTGCCTGGCAGAGTAAGCACTAAATACATATTTTAAATATATCAATACATGATTGGTCTCTCAAAGTCAGCCCCCAAGACTGCTTAGGAGTAATGCAATACTCCAAAGCCTTTTTATACTTTCACTGGATGTTCTTAGGCTCTACTTTTAGGCATAGGTGTTGTAAATACAATATATATTTGGATCTCAGAGAGGCACAGTATTACCCTATTAAAAAATCATGATTTAAAACCATGAGCAGACAAAAGTGAGTGCTAATTTTTGAGGCTAACTAATCATGTTTGTTTAGACCGACTTGATCTAGGCATGCATGCTTTTAGTGTCGTTTCTTCAGAGAGCAGTATATTCAACACGTAGCAACATAATTTTATTATTATTGGGTAGCAGATACTCCCTAGTGTTGTGTCACGAGTCATCCAAACATGTTAAACCTTTGGGGTCGTGTTTTATGCAGTTGTTCATTCCTTTCCAGTTCCAGTGTTGACCCATCAGGGCAACTCCCATCTCTTCTCCCAAGATTTTTCTAGTGGTCTCCTGAGTTTTCTCCCAATTCTGAGGTCATCTCTACTTCCGATACAAGATAAAGATTATTGACACAGACTCCTGTACTAACAAATCTTCATAAAGCTCAGCTGCCTTTGTCATTACTCTGTGTCAAGACCTTCACAGATCCCATTTCCTGTGAAGTTCAAACTGTCTAATCAAGCATTCAAATTCAATTTCCTTCAACAAATATTGAACGTTCTTCAATTAATTCAATTCAACCTGTGTCATGAGCTATGTCTTCCCTTGATCTCCTTGATGTATCCTTCACTCAAGTCAGGCTGTACACTGAGTAGATCCCTGCACTTTTTCCCTCCCCAAGTCTCTCCTCATGGTGACGTCTCCACCTGCACTGTCCTTTTCAGAGCTATTTCACCCTGCTGAAGTAAAAGTTCAACCATGTACAACCAAGTTCAAATACTGCTCAACTCTAAATAATCCTCCATGCACCAAATGATCTCTCTTTCTCCTTAACGCTTATTCCACGAGAGCCATTTTATCATTGCCACATGCTTTGCTTAAAGATAGGTCCTCTCCCTCAAATATACTCATTCTGAGGAATAGCATTCACTCTTGTTGAAAATAAGCCTGTAATTATGGAATGCTCAGTTTAATGGGGAAAATAAAGAACCCTCCTGTAATATTTGGCTGGTTATACCAAGTCCCTAGTGCTGTGTTCTTCTAAAGTGTTTCATGTACAGCATTCCCTCTGTGCTTGAGGGGGGACAAAGAAAGGACCATCTTCCTTCTCTAGCTGGAGAACCTGAAATTCAGAGGTGCCAGACATATCAAGGATCACAAGACTAGAAAACAACAGCATTTATGATGAGAATCTAACACTTGGATGAAAACTTTGTTCAGTGTTTATTCAAGATGTCATATTTTGACAGAGACTCAAATTTATATAACAGGTTTTTTTTATACTTGGAGTCAATTATGTGTAGAGGCTAGCTTCTTTATGCTTAGAGTATAATAGGACTTAGAGAGGTAGTCTTCAAATGTTAGGAGCACAAAAAAAGGAATAGTAGTTCCGAGCATAAGGACCCAATGTTTCTTTACTTCTGTTACATACATTGCAAAGTACCAAACTATAAATTAGCAAGGTAGTCAACAAAGCAAGCAAGTATAGAGTGTCTCATATTTTCAATAGTTCATCACACAAATATGGGTGCATCAGTACCATTTGGGACACCCTGTGGAAGATGAGAAATGATGTGTGCTACTGGGAATTGACCAGGAAGCAGAAATCCATTCACATTTACAGCAATTCCCAACTCACCAGACTAACGGGAATTCAGGGCAGACATGTAGTCACAGTCACAAAATCATGACTAACCTCAAAGTAGGTACAATTGGGAAAAATAGCTTCTGTGTCTCTCATTTCATTAAAATATTATGCAAACCTTAAGCACACATTCGCACTTCTACATATATCATTTAAAATTCCGTGTGTGTGTGTGTGTGTGTGTGTGTGTCAGTTGCCAGTAGCTGTGTATCTATCGCCCTCTTCACCTCCCCCGAACAATGTTTGTAAAACAATGTATTATTTGTCTCGCTCATGGTCTCCACTGAGTTGGAGCAGAAGGAATAGAAGACTGGAGAGGAAGAGGGGCTGCCTGAGCCATGATGGGTTTCAGAACACCTCCTAATCAGGGGGCTTGTTTGCAGACATCGCGTTACGTATTTCGCTTCTCTTTCCTTTGTTTTAGAAATAAAAGCCTTAGTATTGCTTAAGCGAGTGTGACTTGAGAGACTGATGAATCTATATGGACGTTATCTGGTTTTCAAACTAGACTTTCATTGGCATCATGTGAGAACCTTAGAAACACTGAGCTCCACACCCAGCCGTCAGATTTAACTGTGTTCATTCTGGTCACTGGGGTAAGTTTGTCAGTCACTTCAATGAGTTTCCACACACTGAACCCTCCAACTGTCGCTAGCACACAGATTAGCATGCAGACCATACCACTTCCTTGCAGCCCCTCTGTGACAGCTGAGACAAAAGGACAACCCCGCCTGACTTCCAATCAGACATTTGTTTTTGCATTTTATATATAAAAATTTTTATGCACACATATATAAGCAAACTCTATGTAACTTAAAATGTATCAATTTCATACACATCTATAATCATGTTTCACATGTATAGGATTATTATATATAGTCATACATATGTCTTCTTTCCTATCTGCCTTTGATTCAATATCAGATTGTGAGATTCATCCAGGTTGTTATTTATGAGCGTAGTTTGTTTAGTCTCATTGCTCACTGCTGTATAATTCTTCCATAGCTTTATTTTTCTCTTGATCGGCATTGGGGTTTATAGTTTAATTTGTTTAATTTTTTTCAATTTCATTGACATATTCTTGGCAAATCAGATTGTATGTTTTGAACGTGTACATAGTGATGTCTGGATATCAGTATCCAATATGTAATGACTACCATAATCTATCAGCACAGCCTCAGCTCAGGCAGTCAAAGGCTACAAAGCCACAGCTGTAAGAAGAGGACATTCCACGGTGAAATGTACAGGGTGGTGACTGCAATGAATGATGCTGAGTTGTGTCCTCAAATCTGTGACGAGAGTAAGTGGGCTCTGGAGCCCCACCACACACAAGATGGGGGTGACGAAGGGGTTCTCCTGCAGACCTGAGGTTTCGCCCACTCATGGATGGATGAGTGGACATACGTCTCCTTGGAATCTGCGGTACTAGTCCAAAGCTTCCCCTTCTGTCCGTCTGCTTTTGAAAACTGCTGACATAGTCAGCTGGGTGTGCTGGCTCTGCCTTGCAGCAGCTCTTGAGAGCCAAGTGTTATTTTCAGGAATTTTATCAGAAAATGGTTCACTGGCACCGTTATTCAAAAATCAAAGTATGTAACAAGCAGAATATTAAAATCATTAAACTTAAAAGGTAATAAATATTCCATGCACATGACATCCTGTTTATTTTCTACACTGTCCTGGGGTTGGCGTTTCTGAGATTCATCACACCCATCCTATCTGCATGGTAGAAATACCATGTCATGAAGAACGATGGCACCACTTTCCCAGATCCTCATTCAGTGATGTCGGGCTGTTGGCTTGAAGTCAGTCAGGGAGTATTTATACCATAGAAATTGGCAACGCTTACAGATCGGCGTTTGAGTTAGTGCTGATGCCCAAAGAGTTCTCAGTAATGAAATGATTTGTGCGAAGGTGACAAGTAGTTTAACATTGTGTCACATATCAGATTTAATGACAGTGCATCTACCTGGAATCGAGTTAATGGATTGGGTGCAACTCCAGCTGTCACACCATTGCTGAACAGGAACCAAAGATGGCCCGGAACAAGCATCCAGCACGGCAGGACACGAGCCCGCTGGGAGAATGAGTGGACTCTGTGAAGTGCATCATAAAAGTGCTGGATATTTCCTTATTATTTTATTTTCAAAACGTGTGCTCCACATTGTTCCATCATTAAAATAGAAAATGAGCAGATATGCGTCTATGCATGTACTCATAGATACATAAGCACGTGTATGTATGCGCACACGTTTTTTCAGCGAGGCATATGTTAAACCTATGCTTCAGTGTAGCATTGTTTAGCCAGTTTTCATTCTTTAGTCTTTATTTTAGTGGAAGTATATTTACAGATTTACTTGGTATAGAAATAAAAGAACTAGAGACTCAGATCATGGAAAATTCAGCATTTATATGCACACATTATATATGATGGAAACAAGGAAATGGGAGGGAGTTTAAGCTGATGTTGTGATTTTTTTTGCCTCTTTTCTCATTAATTTAGATTTTGACATTTTGTTTGCCCCTCAGAATTAGTACTAATTTCAATAATGAAGAGAACAGATTGTGACTCAGGGTAGGGGGAACAAACAAACAACAACCACAAAAACCCACTTGAATCTAAAAATGTGAACATGTAAGTTACAAGAAAATCAGGTGAAGAGAGATTCTCCCTCCCTCATTATTTTAAACCTCAAACTTGCATTTTCTAAAGCTAGCAGCTAACAACCAGTGCTGTCTGTCTGCTTTGCCAGCACTCGTCGTGGAGAAATTCAGCACAAACAGAACTGAAAACAACTTTGCATTAAAGAATGAAATTCTCCTCAAATGTTCTGCCCAGCTCTGTTACCAGCTCTCAACAGTGAGCCGGGAAAGAATGACAATTTCTTATGTCTAAAGAGGAGTGTGTGTACGTGTGCCGTGTGAGAGAGACCTGATTTCACATGCATGATAATTATAGAAAGTACCTCTACTCACGTAGAGAGGACATAAGTGCCACCTTTGTGATGGGAGTGCACATGCCCCTTCTGGCCAGGGCACCTGCCTCCCCTCTGCAGGGGTCTTGTTCACAATAGCAAATGCTAGACTGCTTTATGGGAGCATGTTATCAAGATGCTGTGTGTGTCCACGCATTTCCTAATGATGTCCCTGTCCTTTCCACTTTGTTCTTTATATAGCTTTGCTTAGTCGTGTCCAAGGCTCTGAAATAATCTGATATCTCCAAGTTCATGGTTATACATCTATTGGTTTACCTGGACTCTCAGTCCTTATAAATGGAAGTTGACAATTTGCCAAAGGATATGTTGTTGTGATGGAGTATTTGTGGAAAGCAGACAATGGTTCGGACTTGAGAACAGATTTCCAGAGTCCAAAGCCCACAGGATTTGATGCAGATGGGCCATGTATGGTGAGCAGTTTCCAGAAAATTGTCTCCTAGGCTCTATGGGCGGGTCTGCCTCCTACTTAGCTGGACATCTGCCCATGGCCTCTATTTTGACAATGTCCCAGTCACTACCAGAGAGAACATAGGATAGAAGAGGAAAGGGGAGCTCAACTCAGAGCCTGGAAAGTGGTCTCTGTCCAGTGGCACTTGATGACATTTGTTAGGAAGGAGAATGATAAAGAGGGAAATCAGTAATGATTAAGCACCTATCACATGTTAGCCTCTAGAAGGAATAGCTCATACAGATGATCTGATGTAATCCTTTCAGCAAAAATCTTAGATGCAGAAACAGAATGGGAGAGTAAGCAAATGGCCACCCAGGTCATTCGATATGACCCCATACCCCATGCTGCTTTTAGTGCACAATTTTTGACAGCATTCAGGAATTCTGATGAGAAGTGGGTTCAGTCTGAGGTAGCCCATTTGTCTGTGTCTGTACACATATGTGTACGTACTTGTGTGCATGCGTGTGTCGTGTCTCACAACTTAACCCATGTTTTTGGAATGTGAATCATCTCATAGAAATTCTAAATCAGCTGTACTCGAGAGACTGGGGGAGCAGCAGGAGTCTGGGTACATTTATCTGATACCCTTCGCAGTGAAGGCAAGGTTCGAACTGCAGACCTGTCAGGAGGCACCTGCCTCCTTGTCAGCATGATGGAGAGACAGCTGGGCTCCAGTCTCCTCGTCTGTTCACATCTAGCTCAGCTATTCATTATCAGAGGCAGTGATCTCTGCCCATTTCTCATGAGGTACATGTCTTCCTCCCGAAGGATCTTGCTCCAGAAGTGGATGGGTTCAGACCAAGGTCTCTGCTTACAAAATAGAGACAGAGCTTGGCACTATTTATCTCACCTCCACAAATCAGCGTCAGGTGCATTTAACCTCCTATCTTCCTGCCTGGACATCTTTCCCCACCAGCCCTGACACCTCTCCAGGCAGACCTGAGGCACAGTTAAGGGTCGCCCCCTTTATCACACCCTGGAAGAGGTTGACAGCCTCACCTCCCGTTTGTGGTGATACCTGCATTGTTCACCTCTTCCCTTTCAATTGGCAAAACCAGTCCAGCTCAGCTTCTTACAGCCTCATCTCTGACTTTTTCATCTGCAGGTTGACCCTTCAGCTAAATGTTCTCTATCACCCGGCAGCTTGCATGGCCTTGAGTGGAAATAGTAAAAGAGCTGCCTTCCCTCAGCTTTTCAACATGTGCCTGATACTGACTGTTCTCATGAACGAGTCCACTGAATTCTCAGGAAACTAGTACGAAGTGGGTATTGTAGCTGGTGGAAGCTCATGAAGAGAAGGTGTATTGCTGGCCAGCTTCACAAAGCTAACTTGAGAGAGAATTGGGATTTGATCCCAGATCTGTAGATTTCCAAGGCGGTGGTTCTACTTTTTCCATGCTGTTTTCCCGTGAGCCTCTGCTAGGGTTATCTTTCATTTGACAGGAAAGGCGATTTCCATCTTCACATTATTTCGAGCTTAGTAAAATGAATGCATTTCTAGGATTTTCAAAAACATGGAACTCAAATTACAAACAAAAGAGTCTCCGGAACAGCCCATCTCACGATATTTTCCTCGTGGAATGAACTGAGAACAATGGCCTAGCCCAGAATTCTAACCTCAGATAATACCACCACTGGTTCTTTGACACCAGAAAAAAAACACATTATCTCTCTGGACTTCATTCTTTATTTGTAAACCGAATAGCTTGGACTCATGAATACTTAATCCTTTTCTATCTCTGACATATAATTTTCTGATGCAGAGAACATTTCTGCTTCACAAAGGGCTTACAAAATACACTGGAGAAAACACCAGCAATAGGAAATTCTGCATTCACTGCTACTTAACTTGGTGCACATTCAAATATCTCCACAGTGCCTCTCTCCAGAGATCCTGAGCACTTACTTAATTTAATACAGCCCTTTATAAAATGGGTCTTCTCCACAAATCTCAGCTTGAGGCATTTCTCTGGTACTCACACAATACATTTATTTCTACCAAGACTTTATGTTTTTCCCTTAAGAATTTCTTGTTCATTTGGCTGCAGCCAGAGGTAAGCTAACAAATTTGTAAATCTCTTCAGAGACACCCAATTTACTAAGTGTCTCTTAATTGGCAGGGGATTCTATGGAATGTGCTCTGAGGTACAGAACAAGCATGATGTCTTTAAATACAAGGTATCAGGGACACAGACTCAGATTGAATCTCTTCCTGTGCGGTAGAGTGGAGGCTACCCAAACTGAAAAAGTACCCCCTCACCTCATGCAACTTTCTAAGTTGCCTGTCATCGGTTGTGACCTATAGGCTAAGTGATGGTAGTGACCTCACTGTATCATCTCTCTTTTCGAAATGTGAGGAATAGTTGGGTTAGAGAATAGGATTAGTAAATACTGGTGTGAACTTTGGAGTCCCCAGTACTCTAATAAGATCTAATAAGATCCTTCCAGAGCTGGTAGTCATTTGTCTTCCACACTCGTACCCTAAATCAGCAAGGCCACTGGGAGCCATGCAGTGACCTCACCCAGGTCAGATGCCCCACTAGGTGCTATGGACATGGGGCCCAGTATGGCCCTGGCCAAGTGACTGCAGCTGGTATGCATGGCTTATACACTGTTATACACCCACTTGTGATGTTACACTACCCTATGTCTAATCTAGTCAAATAGTTCTGGTGCTATAGTCAGATTCCTACATCAAATTATTGATTTTCTTTGCCTTGGCTACTTTGATTTCCTCTTAACACTCTTTTTTTTCCCCTTCATCTTCTTGCAATTGGGCAGCCAATGCAATTTTTTGAATATAGAAATTTGATCTTATCTTGGTTGTCAGAGGAACAACCTGTCCCTCCCTTCCAGCTAGAAAACCCTTAAAGACTAAGTCATTTTTTGGACAAAGGGTAGCATCCTTAATAATAGATAAAAGAACTGACAAAATCCCCTCTGGTTCAGTCTCTGCACCACCACCCCTGGTCGCCTCATCCGTGGCCCGCACTGCTGTCTGTTGGCTTGGACACCTGCATTCCTCCACCTCATTTTCTTGTTTTTGTTTTAGATTGCCTATGTGGCAAATGCCTTTTCTCCACTATATACAATGAGTGATCCATTCTTACTCAGATTATGGAAAGTCCATACCTCGTGGAGCTTTCTTTGAATTCCCTGATTTAGTGAGATTTCCTGCCATAACTCTTAAAATCTGGCCATTGATTAGAAGGAAATGGAGAATGTAAACATCTCTGTTATGATAAGTTCCACGTATAACCTTAATTAAGCATTATATGTTAATATAAGAGACTATAGAAGGACTAAGTTGAACTTAGCAAATGGGAAGTGTGGCAATAAAGATAGTGAGTATAGATTTTAACTTTGATGGGAGTTAAAATGTAATTTATGAGGGAATAAAATATGCTGCACATACTCTCAAATGATCACGCCCCAAATAATTCCTCCATTATGTAATAAGATTCAACTGTTACCAGCAATCTAACTTAACATCACCAATAACCATCACCAGTAACTGCTGTAATGTATTTCCTGGTACAATGGGAATTATACAGCATTATTTATATCATATTTTGGCCAGAGGATATTTAACAGGAATCTCATTTTGAGGAAATAGGTGTAGAATTTAGACTGGGAAGCTCTCTCCATGACGTAATGCTCTTCAACAATATCATTATGATACTAGGAGGCAGAACATTTATTCTTCACATATGGTTCAAATGAAAGCAGAATATACAACGTAATTGTTCCAATGCCTGAAATTTCTTCAACCCACTTTTATGGCCCTAAGCCAGTTCACATATTTTTTGAGTTGTAGGCATGTCCTCCACGCTGAAACCCATAGTGAAGCTCAAATTTTGGTAACCCATGAATTGCACAGGTATCTAATTTTACCTGAAACTACATTGGTCCATGTGTTGGTATGAATATTTCATAGAACCAGTTACTGTACACAAAACAGATTTGCATAAATAATATAAAAAAGTAGGACCCAAAAAGATGTCATTGTAATAATAAAAATCTGTTACCAGTATAAAGAAACTAAAGACACCATTGAAAATGCAGTCTTGATTTGATCCTGAAAATCAAAATCAAATATAAATGATAGTTTTTTAAACAACTGGATAAATTTGGAGATAGGTAATAATGATATGTCATATTTATGTTGATGTCCTCAATTGTACAATGGTGATTGAGTCATTGTGATCACTGAAGGATAATATGCTTAGGCAATAAATGCTAAGGGATTTAGAGATGAAATGTGTTATTCCGCAACTTACTTTCAGAGCAATTAAAAGTGAGAAACTTTAACTATATTTTAAATTCATTTATTCCATTTCCAGCAAACTTAATTTTTTTGTGTGTCGGTAGAAGGTTCTGTCTAGCATCCCATCCTTCTCTCCTTGGCTTTTCTTTAGTATTTTCTTTTAATGCAAGAATGCTGAAATATTCTTGAGTATGTGTTTCTCTAAAAAAACCTTTGTTTTTTCTTGGTTTGTGAAAGAGGTTTTCATGGATAAAGAATTGTAAGGAGACAGGGCTCTTCTTTCAGTACTCCAAACATCTCATTCCATTTTCTCCTGACCAGCATGACTTCTGAAGGAAAGTCTTCTGATATTTTCTGTCTTTTTTTTTGTCTGTTTTTGTTTAAGATTTTCTCTTTGTCTTGATTTCCCTGCTTGTGGGTGACTTGCCTCTGTGTTCCCAGACGGTTGGGTGGTGTCTTTGCCCTGGTCTCCTGTCAGTTCTCCTGGGAGCTGGTCATATCACGTGGCTTCCTTGGACGCCACTGCTGTGAAGGTCTGCTCTGCCATCTTCTCTCCTGTCTTTCTGTCCGTTTGGGGATTCCCAGTGGCTTCTCTGAGGATCATTGCGTCTTTCTCGGGTGTGGTGCCTACTGATGAGAACGGTGAAGGTGTTTTCCATGCTAACGTATCCAATTGATTTTCTCCATCTGTGTTAAAATTACTCGGGTGTTGCACAGTGTCTGTTTTCATTAGAACGTTATTAATCATAATTAAAATTCCCTGTGTGATAGTCCAATATCTGTGTCATGTCTGATTCTGGTTCTCTGGTTTTGTTGTCCCTTGTTAGCATTTTTTCTTGTTTTCTCCTGTACTTTATAGTCTTTTGCTGAAAGCTAGACTTCTTGGGTTGTCCGGTGGAAACGACTTTCTCTGCCCGCTCAGGACGGGAAGGTGTTCAGTGAAGGAGATTGTTTGTCTGGCTAGGAGAGGTACTCACTGGGGTTTGCTAGGATGCCCTTGGGGTGCTATTGGCCTGCTCCTTCCAGGCACAACTGCATGCAGATAGGATTGGTGTACCAGAGGGGTTTTCTCAGGTCACCTCCCCTTGTCCAGCTCCTCTAACAGGGCGGGTCCTCACCCACCTCTGCCTCCCACACAGCACTTTTGTAATCCGGCTGTATACTACTTCAGCTGTCCTCAGTATGGCTCCTCCTGGGGGTAGAATGGGGAGGGGATTCTAGGTCAAGTTCACCCAATTTCAGGTCAGCAGTGTCCCTGGTCACAGGGTGTGACCAATTCAGTCTTCCTACCTGCCCACTACCCCTCTGCCCAGCTGTAACTCTGGGAAGGAGTAGAAGTTTGCATTAGTTTTGGGGATCCTATTCCATTTTCCAGAGAGAGAAGTGGAGATTTTTTTTTTTACCTAGCTTATAGGAATTTTAGCGGTCCAGGAAGCAATTCTGCCTGTGTCTCAAAGCTCCTTCCAAGGGAGGGGGAGCAGAGTTCCTCATCTCTCCTGCAGTGGGCCATGCCACCATGTCCTGTCCAGTGAGGTGATGCCACCCTCATTTCTGAGAGCCTCTGATGATCCCAAGGCAGAGCCTCAGTGACTGCAAACCTCCCTCTGTTTCTGGCCCAGTGTCCGAACATGGGTCGCAGGAAGTGGGGACCTCGCTGCCCAGCAACCCAGGCTCCCCTCGCCCTGGTTCCCCAGGAAGCTTGTGCTGCTCATTCTCTCCTCATCAGCACATGTCTTTCTACAGATTTGGGGCTGGTTGGTCTTCTTGCCACCTCAGTTCCCTGAT
Organism: Solenodon paradoxus; assembly: GCA_004363575.1. Lineage (NCBI taxonomy): Eukaryota > Metazoa > Chordata > Mammalia > Eulipotyphla > Solenodontidae > Solenodon > Solenodon paradoxus. Next base: position 170,590 of record RJWH01000839.1, read on the forward strand.
TAGTTCAAGAAAAGTTGTAAAATTGCGCTTTCTCCAGTTGTTGGTTTTTTTTTTGTCATTTTAACAATGAGCATAATATTTTTCCAACTTTGTGCATCCCAAGCAGAAACTAGAGGGTCTTGTAACTTAGATTCAAATGATTATGTCAAAGAAAAAAAAGAGAGAGACAAAGAGACAGAGGCAGAGAGGGTCAGAGACAGAGTGCCAATCAGGCCTTGATAATGGATACGTATAGGAGAGGTGAAGATGGCATTTTTCAATACTTGCCTTTCCATTTCTCCGTTGACACACAGAACATGCTCAATGAATTATATGAATCGTGACTAAGAAGAAGCCTGCTTAGTGCTGGTGCCTGGCCGTTCTTACCTGTGTGCCCACAAAATTGGGTGATCACATTTTTCCCATCAGTTTGACATTGCCACCTCATCACTAGTCCTGCCAATTTCATTTTGTAAACAGACATCTACTAAATATTTTATTATTTCTCCTTGGCAGCATCCTATCTAGAATAGAAACACTTTTGACAGTTTTGTCATTTATTGAGGGAGTCAGCTAATTGGAAAGAACATTAGGTTTGAAATTAAAAATAGGCTTAATTACAACTGTGTTCATTTAAGAAATGTTTATAGAGCTCCTACAATACAGTGCCCCTTTGACTGGTGGAAATGCTCTTCTGTCTACTAGTTCTCCAGTCGCACATTTACACCCTCCTAACCTAGGTCTCCTCCGTGAGATCCAGATGCAACATGACAGCACCTGCCCCGCTGCCGGAGGGAAATTCCCTGGTATGTGCTAAAGCATTTTGCGAATCATAAACAATTTACCCAAAACATGTTGTGATAATTGCATTCAAGTTGTTTGTTTTTCCTCCACTTGTTAGAATGATTTCTTTAACTTTTTCCTCTGCATTTCTGTAATGCCCTTGGTCTTTGTTTCTTACTTTATTTTATTATGACTCCTCATGATGTTGTAGCCATTTACAACTTCATGTTAATCAAAACCACAAATTTCTGTAGAGGTTACATTCCCTATCTAGTCTATGCCCCTTTTCCCTTTGATCCTGGCATCTGAAAGCTTTTTATACATTCTAATTCTCTTCCATTTTAATAGCTCTGTGAAAGCAGCCCTATTTTCTTTGACTGATAAGATCATTGAAGGTGACCTGATTTCCTCCAGAGATGCACAATGTACAAAACACATTCTCACCCACACCTACAAGGTGGCAAAACTTGGGGTCCCTCTCACTTGATGGGGGTCATATTGATAGGAGGTGACTTTTCAAATATTGTGATTATGTATGCATCGAATCATGAAAGCTCCTCTATTTTTCATTCCAAATCTGTCATTTAAAAAATTTCATCTTGTTTAAAAAAAAAAAATTAAGCACAACAAAAATATAAAATCTGTGTTTTGTATTTTTTAACATAGACTGATAATGCAGACATCTGAACTTTTAGGTGCACCTTATGGAAACCTGAAATCACATATATTTCTAAGCATTTGTGGTTGTGTGTGTGTGTGTGTGTGTGTGTGTGTGTGTCTCTGCAGGTATTATGCCCATGCCATTTAGAGTTTGCAAGGTGACTTGTTCCTCGATGGGTGTGAGCTCCTCACAAACCATATGATCCTCCTGATTGTGTGTCACGTTAATGACTCCTGGCTTAAACAGCTAGGTTATTCATGGGTGTGGAAAATTGATATTTGAGAGCATTTTATTCTGCTCAGTCAGGCTTATTCTTTATAAAGAATCCAAACAGTAATAACGTTTACAAAAGACCACTGAATAGAATATTCATTGTGCCTGTTTTCCAGCATCTGCCCTTCCCGCTTGTCCTTCAGTGAGTTGCCTCTGCCCTGCTCAGCCTGCAGCCCCCACGCTGTGCCTACTCAACTGTCACCCCCGAACACAGTCTCCATCTACTCTAAGACTGTGTACCCACACACTCGCTAGATAGCGAATGCTTAATATAATATTCTCATATTGACCCAGGCTGCTAATAGCTTCCTAACTATGTCCAGCTACTCTCCTGCACCTTTTGTTCAAGATGGTAGAAGAATGGGTTCACTGCTTTATCTCTGTGTCCCAGGGACAAGTCAAACTAGCTCCACACTACTCTTCCTGGGCTGAGTAACCCAGTTTCCTGCCCAGGCTGCAGCCAGACCTGGGGGCCCTAGAGGAGCAGAGGTGTTTCCAGAGCCCATGGTTGTGTCCTGGAGGCCAGGATGCTGTACGCTGACCCTCCTGTGGAACTGCACCTACTCTGTCCTTCACCTCGAGCAAGTCTTCTTGATAATTTTTTCTAATTTCCAGTAGTGCCATCACTCCGAGGAAGATGGTGGATGCAAGGATATAATGGGCTCTCTTAGCTGAAAGCCACAATGAGCATTCTGCAAGGACCTGTATCTTCTGTGGCCATTCTCTTTGGCTTATTTTGTTTTTAACTTCAAAAATGTAATTCCTCTACAAAGTGTGCATATATTTATATCGTATATCACACATTTCATATGGCTAAAAGAACAGAAAATTGATAAAACATGCATGAATGCTTGGGCATAAAATCATATTTCAGTTCCAGCTACAAAAGTGTTATAAAATGGAAATGTTTATCATGCATCTATGAATATTTTTTCTTGCATATATAATAGTGTTGCATGGACAATTTAATTTCTTTCTTTAAAAGCAATCCTGGGGAAATTCATTCTAGAGCTTCTCAAAAGACACAAGATATAGCTGAAGTTCAGCTCTATACGAGTCCAAGTGGACTGCATAAAATGTACTTTCTCAAATATTGTATCTCATTTCATTTTAATTGTCATGTTGACTTAATTTGCTGAAAAGTATTGGTTCAGATCTTAGAGGCATGATTTATTGTTTTCTGCAAGCGTGAGTTCAGTTGCAATTTTTTTAAAAAAGCTAAGATGAAATACCCTATATACATAGGTATAGAATTTTAAAGACAGCATCTCATGTTGCTTACTTTATATTGACATGTATATTTCTTACAATAGTAGAATCACTGTAACATCAATAGTATCATCAAAAAATGAATTGGGTGAAGTAAAAATCAGAGTAGAGAAAGTAAAGGAAGTCTTTGAAGGATAATGGTACCAAGTTCTTCTATTAAAAGACAATTATAGTTATTCAAAGAGATGCCATGACTAAATATCTACTATTGGTCGGTAATTTTAATTGTATGAAAAACATAAATAAAAATTTAAATTAAAAACCAGTGGGTTGATCAAGAGTAGCCAGGTCTTGGTCATGACCATATTTTTTTTCCCCTTCAATATTGGTTAAGTCCCAGCAGGTTTCATGAGGACCAGTGCCCGAATTGTATAGCAGACACCCAGTATTTTATTTTTGTCATCTCTGTCATCACTGATTTTCTAGACCTTTAAGATATAGTCCCATATTTTCATATAAATGTTTCTTACTTTTGATAAAGATGAGGTTCTCTTAGACTCTAAACCCTAATTCTGTTTCTGGCAACCTTTGAAGAGAACTGTTATTTGAGTCACTATATTTATGCTTTGTTGCCACATAATACCTTCACCACAAATATATAGCCTTCACATAGCTTCTTATGTCACAGTTACTCTGAGTCAGCAATCTGAACACAGCTCATTTGGGATTTATGCTTTCATCTTAAAGTGGTGATCAAAGTATCAGCCACAAGTGGGTTTTCATCTGAAGACTTGACTGGGGAAGTCACATGGTTTTCACATGGTTCTTGGCAGAGCTCAGTTCTCTGAATATCATCGAATGGGACTTCAGCTCCTAGCTGCTATTGGCCAGGGTCTGCCTTCAGAGCTTACTGTGTGGGACACTCCACAGAGCCTCCAGCTTATTGGTGTCAAGTAAGCAATGGAGATACTTTCTAACAAGATGCAAGTTACAGCCTTGTGTACCCACTCAAGGAAGTGTGCCACATCTCCCCTGCTAGTTCTGTGGGTGAGAAGCCTGTCCAGAGTCCCACTACCAAACTCTAGGGCAGAGGCTTCACAAAGGTATGAATCCCAGGAGGTAAGATCATGAGAGATCATTGTAGAGTCTTCCCACCGCATTCTTTTTTTTGATTGTATAATTTATTTTTTATTGTAGTAATTATTCTACACACTGAAAAAATTTCCTATGTATAGGTTCCCCATTTCTTAGGTAAGTTTCAACACACCATGCCCTCCATCAAGTCAGCAAGTGTTCTTCCCCACTGTCCAGTGGGCTTCACCACCATGTGCCCCCACCCACCCCATTCCCTTTTGGTAACCTCAGTTCTGTTGCATATGTTTCAGGGTTGATTATGTTTCATCTGTTCCTTTGTTTTGTCTATTCGCATTTCACCTATTAGTGAGGTCCTCTGGTATCTTTCTTCTTTTGACTTATTTCACTTAGCATAACCCCCTCTAGTTCCATCCATGTTGATTCAGATGACAGGATTTCATCTCTTCTAAGGGCTGCCCACCACACATTCTTCTGTTTTGTAATTAGCCGTTTAACGAGTTTTCTAAATGAATGCTATGGAAGTATTTAGAAGAGATAGTAGATGTCATCACGTCTATGTCTGACCCAGAACTGCATTAAAGATAATGCTCCTACAGTAGATGGGAAGGTTTCATTAATTATTTGCCTTGACCGATACTAAAAATTCTCATGATGCTCTATTCAGAAGAATGTGCTTTGATATCAGTGTAGAGCATAAAGATGTGTCCCTTTAATTTCATCGTGAACATTTTCTATAAAGTCAGACGTTTGTTTTTATAGTAATGTCATATTTGAAGGACACAAATTCATGTTAAAATGCTGAAAAAAAAGCCATAATTTGGAACTCATCCTAGTATAGGACCATAATAAAATGATTTCACTAGAAGATAATAATTGGAAGATAATAATGACTCTTCATATGGACAAGTGAAAATAAGTGATAGTTATTTCAGTGATCCTGGGAAATGATTCAAAAAGCTTACTACAGACCAAATGAAGCTTTCGTAGCTTAAGTATTAAACCTGTGTATGGATGGCAAATCATATGTAATGGTGTGCTGTTTATTAGAACTATTTCACTCTGTATTTTTCACTAGGAGTTCAAATTAGGGAATCACATGAAGATGTAAAATTAATGCTAATATATAAGAAAGTGTTGGCTGCGTTTATAGCTTTAAAAGCAATGAGTGCTAGTTTCAGCAAGAGGTTAAGATATTTTTGATGTGCATTGAAAGAATGAGTAGTACTAGCAGAGACAGTAAATGGTAAGATGTACATACACTTAATGCATCCTCATTCCATTAGGAGAAAATAGACAGTAAAGTGTCATTTCTAATATGTGTAGAGTAATCATGGCTTGTTAAATCTTGACCTAGTAGGTCAAGTAGGGAATTTCAGATGATTCAGTGTTAATAGGACCAGCTCAAAGGAATTCAGTACCTCAGAATACCTTCTTAAAACTGTTGGGTTTAAGAAACTGAGCTATGATTCCCATTTTAATTTAATATTTCTTGGTTGTCATTTTTACAATTATGAATTCTTAGCTCTTCCACAGTAAATATTGTTTGTTTAAAAGGAATGTTTATAAAATAGGTGAAGAGAAAAAGAACAAAACAGTACAAAAGATCGCTTTGGTATCAAGAGGAACATTGATTGCACAAACTTCTAAGAGGATGTTGGAAACCCCAGGGGTTTGATAACATTTGACCACCACTGGGTTGGAATAGAACCATGAATTGGAAAAATAAAACCATGAGGTAGGAGATCTTAGTCTCTATTTGGTACAGAGGCCAGAGCAGGTGCTGACACACCCGTCCTGGAAGAGAACCAGCTTCAGTCAATAGAATCATGAGACAAGCGAATCAGTGCCCAAAACACTCTCAAAGGACACAATAAACAGAATCAGCTAGGAGGAGCAGGGATGAGACCATGCTGGTCCAAGCCCTGCTGTGCCACTCCATGAGCTTGAACAGATGACTTCATCTCTGTCTGTATGCACTCTTCTCAGTGATGACATTGAGGAATTGATAATGACAACTCATGAAGTTTGAGAGGGCTATATACATTAATAAAACAGTGACTTGCACAGATTAAGAGCCAGGGAATGTTTTGATTATTATGATTTTCTAGTTCCTGGAGACAGATGTGATCTTATCAAAACATTTTTAGACCTATATTGCATTCATTCATTTAACAATATTAATTGATTCATCTCCCAAGCTCAAGGCACTGTACCAAATAATAAAAGGAATATAAAGGGTATAAGATGCCATTTTTCTGATGGAAGCGCTTAATGCTAACATAGAAGACATTTGCATATAGGTTAGTAGCATACTGAAGAAAATGAGAGTACAAGATACTAAATTCTCAAAAATGAAAGTTATACCTATGTCTTTGTGAAATAAGTCATCAGAGCTTTACCCAGAGGAGTGTCCACATCAAACCATAGTGATGACTGATGCGGCTCAAGGATGGGCTGTCTTTTGAACAGAGATTGATTCATATGGAAAATGTCACAAAGCCTCAGACATTTTTGTGAACATGCAGCCCAGCTTTCACAGATGGCTTTACAAATTCCAAATGCTCTCCCCAAAGTGCTTAGGAGACAAAATGACCTGCAGTCATTTAATCATTTTGAGAAAACATCACAAAGCATCATTAAAAAAAGTTATTAAAGGAAAATTCCATCGTCACATTGTATAGGCTTCAGGTGTGCATCATCGTCAAGCAGCATCTGTATAGAATATAGTAAGTTCACCACCAGTAGTCCAATTTTATGCTTCGTCATAGAATTGGTTCCTTTTGCCCAGTTTGTCTACCGCCATCTGTTCGGATAACCACTGATCTGATCCTATAGAATAAAAGTTGAGTTGTATTTGACTCATTTGTGTGGTTTCTCTCTATACCACATATGAATGAAGTCATGTGATGTCTGTCTTTCTCCCTCTGGCTTCTCTCACTAAGCATAAGTCCCTCCAGTTCTGTCCATGTTGTTGCAAATGGCAGGATTTAATCCTATTTATAGCTGAGTTGTATTCCACTGTGTATCTGTATCACATCTTCCTTATCTACTCATCTGTTGTTGGACACTTAGGCTGTTTACAGTTCTTGGCTATTGTCAATAATGATACAGTAAACCTGGGGATGCAGATATATCTGTGAATTAGTGTTGCTTTGTCCTCTGGGTAAATACCCAGCAGTGGGATAACTGGAACATGTGAAATTTCCAGTCTGATTTTATGAGAAATCTCCATACTGCTTCACAAAGACATCATCTTAATTCAAAATGACCAAAATATCAGCCTGATTCATTGTCCAGCAAAATAAATTCCAAATGTAAGATACTTATAGCCACTCTCCTTCCCATTGCTGTTTTCTTTCTGTAATGTCCCCAGTCAGCCAGGGCTCTTTCTTCTTTTATTTGCAGCGTGAAAAGCCCCTTCAGCCCGTCGGAACTCCTCATTTAGCTTCTGAGTGGGAAGCACAGCCTGCCTGACTGCAAGGTGGGCACTGCAGTCTAGCTCTGGACCTTTGACAGACAGTGGCTGAGTGCATGCCACACTCGAAGCTTTTCCAAACTCACTCCTTCTCTTCTTCTTTCTTTAGTCAAGGGAGCAAGGGTTTTGAGAAACCTCCCTTGTTGGTGTGGCTTCTTCCCCTTCTCCTGCCCAAATACACACATGAAAGAGTCCTCACTTTCTGAAAAGCTCTCTTCCATGTTGCCTAAGGGGAAATGAGAAGCAGTCCAGGAGAAGAAGCCAATTAGGGGGAAAAGAAGGAGGTGAGGTCAGTGTCCTCAGAAATAGAAGGCTTTACCTATTCTCTCTACACAGCAGGACTTGCAAAGTGCCTTTTTGGTACAGGTTTTATAATTTCCAGGCCTCCCACTGATGATTCCAGTGGTCGATTTCCCCCTTAAAGTGAGGATCTTCTTCAGGGAGCCAAGCAAGTTCAAAAATTGCTGGATGTGGAGGCTGACATTCATTCTACATCTTTCCATACATTTTTTACTCTTTCATCACTTTGAGCTATGGACACCAGGGAGGGCGAACCATTGAAGTCTGTGCCCACCACACAAAGCCTTCCCCATAGGCACACTTTCCATTTGATCTTTCCCAGAAAGCACAGCATGTTTGCAGACATGGCAACAGGCCCCAGTCCTTCCCAAGGGAAGGTTCAGAAGTTCCTACCCTCTGGCCTCATAGTGTCCAATTTTCCCTTAGGTCCTCTTGCTCTTAGGACCAGAGGGCAGTGGTCTAGGCTTCTCAGTGGAACGAATTCAGCATTGTCCTTGCTCAGGATGGGTGACATAATTTGAGAGGCTGGAGAAATGCACCTGCAGGCCCCTCGTTCATAAATGTTTGTTTGAGACCTTGTAAACGTGGGCAGTGGGAGCCCATCCAGGAGTCCACCCCTTCTCTTCCATTGCCTGGGCCCCTGAGGACAAAGAACCTGCATGTGGCCAGTCTTACAGTCATCAGGCAGGCCAGCCCTGATTCCAAGAGGTACCCATGCTCTCTATGTGAGCGCCCATCATGTTCCAAATGCAGAATGTCTCTCTATGCCTCTCTCCAAGTGGACACTCTTCCCTCTTCAGGGCCTATGCCACCAGCCCACCTTTCCTGGTCACCTTCATGTTATGACCAAGCACCATTTACTCAAGCCATCCACACTTGAGAATCCTTCACATGAACCTTGACCCCAGGGGAAGCTCATGAGACCTCATGTCTCAATCTCACTCAATATAACTAAAGACTTGTTCTCCACTGCAGGGCAGAGGGGATCCAATCTTGGTCTGCACACACAGAACTGAGGTGACATTTGCATGTCTTTATCCACAGTGTCCCCTTCTCACTTCCCCTGGGTGACTTATTTTAAGGCACCATTTCTTATAACTTGCTCTCCTCCCCAAAAAGGAAACCATATATCAAAAACATTGAACATTCTGATATCACTGCTTATGGAATTAGAAAGAATTCTACCCCTTTGGAATTTGCAGAATTTCACCACGGAGTACCATTTATTAAAGTTTAACATTTTAAAGACATTGGAAAGAATATAGAATGAGTCATTCCATTGTATACTGTGTTTTCCTATGTTCTGCGAGGGCTGGATATGAGTTAAAGACAGCACCAACAAATACATTCAATGAGAATTTTACAACACTTTGTATTTCAATAAACCTAAAACCGAAACTTGAGAAATGACTGCACATTGTAACATAAAAAATGAAGACTGTCAATGACCAAGGTAAATACGGATCAAAATACAGCAAACATTTTCAACTTAAACATGGAAGAGGGAACATTCAGCTCCCTCCTGGGGACAGTCAGCTTCCTCCTAGGTCCTTGCTCAAAATTGGATGTAAAATTGTTACCGCTGCTTTTCTATTAGCCCTCTTCCAATTCTGTTTTCCTTCACTGACCCAATTGCTGGTATTTAAGACTAGGCAGTTATTATCTGCCCATGTGTATTGCTTACCTCTCTAGAAGAGTCTTGAATTACTTCTTTGGGCTGGATCCCCCCGACTTAGCAGGAACCTCACCCCTGGACTGCAGGTGGGCACAGGTCTGGAAAGAGGCTGAAGAGGCATTTTCTAGAAAGACGAGACTCAGGGTGCATGTAAGAGTTGATGTGTTACCCCAGAAATGATTAGACTCTTTTTTTGTTGTTGTAGGTTCTTTTATCCATAGATGGCAACAGCCTCGAGGGCATACACGTAGGAGAGCTGTTGGCAGGATGTGCGCTACATCACATTAGCTGTTTATAAAGCGATGCAGCACAGAGGAGAGTTTTGCAGAGTTTAGAAATTCAGGAAACTCTTGCTCATGTCTCTAAGAGAGCAGGAGCAAAGCCGTCGGAGCAAGCACACGGCCCGGGGAATACTCCTCAGCCAGCGCTGCGCAGGGAGGAAACGACACTGGCTGTCTGTAAAGTCCGCTCTGGACCCAGCGCAGGCTCTCACCATGCCTGCCACCAGCCTCCTTGGGGCTGAGCCGCTACCTGGGGTCCCTGGCCTGCCCATGTCTCAGGTGAAGTCTGTCGCCCAGGAGGCAGGAACAGGTTACACGAATCCAAAGGTCATTTGCCATCCCTCATCCCTCTCCTCGCCGCCTCTGGATGCCTTTGTAGAGTGCTGCTTCCATTTCCATATTCTCTGTCATCTGACAGCGTCACCATCGACACGTGTTCCGTGTGAAGAAAGGGTGTCACCAGTGCATCATGATGTTTTTTGAGAAATCACTGCTGTTTAGAATTCATGTCTGTCCCAACAGTATGTCCTGGGAAACTCATTCTAAATTCTAATCTGGTGTTTTGGGATTCTCTGCGGTGGGCCTGTGTCCCTTTAACCCTTCAATCTGTCTCCTCCATCGATCCTTTCTGTCAGTCCCTCTTAGCACCAGTTAAATGTCTCCTCACTTTCTAACGGTGAGCTCGTCTTAGAGATCCTTTAGGGTGACATCCAAACCTCGTGTGGCCGGAGGCTGTCAGGTGCCACCACTCCCCACGTCCCAAACCACTGTACTTCCTAGGGTTTGTCATTTCTCTGTGTCTGTTCTACTTGTTAGTGTCTCTTCCAAGATGATCTTCTTGTCCCATGGCTTTCCTGCAAACTACTGCTAATCGTTCAAAATCAGATTATTATCCTTAGCCCAGGAAGCTTTTCCTTGAGCAGATCTCTTGTCGTCAGCACTGGGCACCACACGATTCCTCCCTGTGCTGCCTGAGCCCCTGTGTGTGACCAGTTTGAAATGCACTACACCATGACATTCCACACCTGCTCTACTCGCTGGTGGTAGGAGGTTTGGCTTATGCCCAAAATTATACACCCAAATGACGTTGGGAGCCATGTCCATGTGTTCATGATTAAAACAACAATGACTTCATATATGTATATATATATATATATACACACACACACACACACACACACAAATGTATAGACATTTGCGTAGACAGATGTATGCACATGCTGATATATGTATGTATTGCACACATGCATATACACAGATATAAAAAGACACATGTAGACACCCAACAAACACCTGAGAAAACTTTGCTCAAATAAGGAAATGTTTTTTATTTTTGTATTTTATAATATTATATGTGTGTTTATATAACATCTCTAATCTTCCCTAGGTACCTTGGAAACTGAATGAAACTATAGAAAATGAAACAATTTATTCATTATCATTTCCTCTATTTAGCTCACTCATAAAGCAATGAAAGTCTGCACATATGAACAACTTGCAATGTGTTTATATATAATAGGTCAAGTGCACTAAAATCTAGGGCTAGGGTCACAGAAATTACTCAGTAAGTGCAATTAATCAGCACCTCCCCTCCTTTTTGCAGCTTTCATTTCATGTGTACATGAGTTTGCCTGAAGTTGCTGTTTTGACTTCATGAATACCATGCCCCCCGCCCGCTGCCCACATTGAGTAATTAACGTCTTGCCATTAACCAAATCATTCAGAGAGTAAAGCATTCAGGTTTGACTGTGCTGTTACTGCAACTAACTTTCGCATATTTAAATTTGGAGAGGCCGGTGTGGTGTGATTCAACCTTGGATTCATCATGTGAAGTAGGCTAAGCTGACTAACCCTTTCATGATAAGTCATGCACAAGTAAAGTAGGCTGAGCTCAGCAATCCTTCAGTGTTTCATCATGAACAAGTAAAGCTGACTAAACTAACCAAAACTGAATGAAAGTGAAATGTCTTGGAAATAGGGAAGACGGCACAGGTCCCACCATCAATCATACTTTTGTCGTTGACCATCTAGTGTAGCCCACGTCCCATCGTAATTTACTTTGTTGATTAGATCATCCTATGAAAGCCTAAGATACAGATAAACTCTTGTCTAACAGGACATTTGAGGAAGTTAAAGATTTCCTCTTTTGGCAGAGGATCAAACATTTCTTTGTGCCATTTAATCCTTTACTGATTAAGGACTTTAGCCACTGCATGCATTAAATGAACAATATTTTGAGTAGTGGTATTGTCGAGAATAGCTCCCGCCCGAAACATACTATAATACCCATGTTCACTTTCACTCTGGGTTATACAGACACCTGTATGTCATTAACAGGCTTTTTAGTCATTCATGGAAATACATGCCTGATTAACACTCAGAACTCTTGGTCAGATCACCCTTGCTCTGCCTTCTTAGTTTACTCCTCAGTTGATCCTGGATGTCTCCAAACCTTCTCAGGAACATATTATAAGACAATCAACTCCTGGGCTCTTTGGACAGATGGTTGATCTCATTATATAGTGGATTTTAATCTTCTCACCTTCAGTGCAATCTTTCCACATTTGGGGGAACACATCACTATTACGTCCTATATTTTTCACAAGAATCTGTATCTGCTATTTTAGCAGCCAGAGATTTTTTTTTTTTTTCATGAGGCAGCACTAAAGTCTTACACAAAACTCAGCAGCATGCAATTCTTTTTTCCCAGTTTGCAAAGGTACTCTCTGTCATGAAGCAAAGCAACACAATGAAAGGTTAGGTTATTATTGTGCCAGCTCATCATGGTTGATGCAAAACTTCAAATAAATTTGCTTATGGTTGTGGAAAAATCTCCTTTAGCCTTGACGATCCAATCAAAAATAATTTGTTTTAGATGTGGCCATCACTTTACAGCATTGGCATTTGGTCCAGCCTCACACCCATCTAGAGAGCATGTACTCTTTCTTTCTTCAAGGTGGTGATCTCTGCAGAGGACTGCGCAGAGTCTGATTGGCAGGAAGGACTCTGTAGTTGGTATCTGGTTATACCCTGACCCAGGCCTCCAATGACCTCAAAACTCTGCTCTTCTGTTTCGAAGGAGCTGGCGGTAATATCACTATCTTCTCTTTAGATTCAGGAGAAGGAAGGTTTTTTGCTTTGCTTTGCTCTGTTTTGTTTTCTGCTCTGTGCTCTGCCCCTGCAAGTGACTGTTACAAGGAAGCGCTCAACAGATATTTGTTGTTAATGAACACAGTGTGGTAATGTGGATGAGTGACGTCTTGTCTGCAGCACCCTTAGACCTGGACATGCAGGCCGGGAGCACGCAGCAGGTGCTCACTTTAAAAACAGAGTGAAATGAAAATAGAGTAAAGCGTCACGCTCAGCAAAGAGCTTGGTGAGGTTGGTAGGAAATTCATTTGGTTTAGTATTAGACTCCCGTTCGTGTTGTCATTCGTGTATTTGTTCTCTAAATCTCCATTGAATTGTTATCACCTGAATTACTACCAGTCCTGAAACTCAGCAGTAAGCAAGACTAGTCACAAATGAAGGGTGCCAGGAGACTTTCTTCAGCCTCTGACAGTTTCCACGTCAGTGGAAGTCATTGATGGAGAAGTAACTACAGGACATCATGAAAACAGGGTGTGCAGTTTACCAACTTTATTACTAATCCATGGCTGTATTTGTATTTGTCAGATTCCCTAAAATTATTGAAATGTAAAAGCATTTTCTCTGAGACAGAGATTATAGAGATTATTCAGACACTGCCCACCACCCCACTGTCCGCATCTGCGTGGAGAAAGCACTCGTCTTCACCCATTTGTGCCGGGTATGGACGTCACTGGCTCTCAGTCATTTCTGTGTCATTGCTCCCTGACATCCGTGTCAGCATCGTCGCTTAGCCGTCTGAAAAGCATGCTCCTAATTCTGATTCATATTGGACCCTTCATTAAGGATGCTGAGCAGCTCCTGGTTAGACCATTTTATCTCTAACCTTATCCATTCTCTGGTTGTAATAGTGGCGGAGTGTCAGTGATTCCAAGTGCAGCCTGAAACCCTGCTCATCGGTTTCTGAGGCTTGCTGGGGGCACCATCGTTTGAATTGTTTGAGCCAAATTGCTGGGCGAGGTTATACTTTTAAGTAGGCGTTTTCATCTCCAAGTCAATTGCACACATTTAATGAAACCTCAAGAGCTCGTGCAGTTAAAAAATAAATAGAAAGCATCCTCTCCAGCACTTCGTGATCTCGGTCAAGTGCAGACACCATGATTAAACGGAGACAGAGCACTTACGTGGAGGCAGGAGCTTGTGGCAAGGGGAGTGCCACCCCTCGTTTTACCCAGATTGTGGTTCAGTGTCACTCTCATGGCAAATGGAAATGGAACTAAGTATAGTGTTACTGTCAAGATTTAGATGCATTCAATCATATTTTACAAGAGATTCCAGCTCTAAAATATGTGCTAATTGCATGGTAGTTTTTGTTATTTTAGGAAACCACCCCATTCCCAAGTCATGCAAAGAAATATTATTTTCTAATAATTCATATTTAAAAGCAGTTCACTTTTATAGGGACTACAGAACATTCAAGAGAAAGACAAAGATAGACCAGTTTTGTGGCCCTCATGGCATGTGGAGTCCAGTTTATCAGAGTTTAGACCCATGTAGCAAGGGGGGCAGATAGCCAAGAAGAAGTGAAAATCATTCAATGAAACACTTGAAGTATATGCTCCCACCATTTCCAAAGAACTGTCCATAACAGCAACCGATTAAAAAAAACTTACTCCATAAAGTGGTATCAGAAAGTCTGTCTTTAAATAGGTTTGATAGCACTGAATATTAACTTGCCCCTTGAAGAACCACAAATTATATTCTAAGGCTGAAGGGTCTAAGAAACCAGGAACAACTTTACTTGAAGAAAAGACAGCTTTAATTCATTTTACTTGGTTTTTCCCAAGTACTACACATAGCGTGTATTTCCACACAAAACAAATTTTGAAAAAAACGATGAACTACAGAGATGTGGGTTGAATCAAGTTCTCCCAAAATTCATCTCTACCTGGAAGTTAAGAATGGACTCTTATTTGGAAATAGGGTCCCTGCAAATGTAATTCGTTAAGGACATTGAGATGAAAGCATCTTGGATTTTGATTGGACATTAAATCCCATGAATGGTATTCCCTAGAAGAAGAGAAGAGGACAGGCGGTGTAAGAAGTGGGGGATGTGGAAATGCGGTATAGATTGGAGGGATGTGTCTCTGAGGTGGGCATAGGATTGTCAACTATCACCAGAAGCCGGGACAGAGACAAGGCAGGGTCTCCTCGGAGCCTCCAGACCGAGTCAACCCTGATGACAGCTTCAGTGTGTACTTTAATCTTCTGAACTCTGATAGAAGAAAAGCATTGGTTTAACCCTGTCAGGTCCTGGTAACTTACGCTGGCTGTCTTAGGAAGCTGACATAGATGGCAATTTGAAATTTTAAAAATGTCGTTAAATATAGTCCCACAGTAGCGTTGTTCTCTCTTCTATCCATGTCTTTTAGTTCTGTCTTTTTGGTGATTTGGAGATGGGTGAGGAACTGCACATGGGGTGAGGGCAGAACAGCACTGGCATGCAGCTTGATTAAGAGCTCACTCAGGACTCAAAGTGAACTTCCCTCTTCGTTGTTTTCCACGTGTGCCCTTGTGAATGATTCGTGTTTGTGAGAAGTTGATAAACAGTCAGCTTCTCCCATGCTGCCTCCAAAAGAGATAAATAAAAGAATTGAATAAGTAATAGCTAATAAATGATAGGAAAAGCTTGCTAAATTTAAGTCGCTCTCTCTGTTGGCTTTGGAATCAACGTGAAAAATTAAGATGAATGTCTGTTTTCTTAGATGTAGAGCTGAACGGAATTTCATTTCACTTATTGTCTAGAAAACAAAACAGAATGAAAAAATCAGCATGTTTATAAGCCCTCCCTTTGGAGAGCCACATCCATCAGCAGTGTGTAAGCTCAGACCCACAGAACACATGATGTTGGCAATGTCACCCCAGATGCCACCAAACAGCAATGGGAATAGCCACACTGGATTCTGAAGAAACCAGTCTCTTGGACACTGCCTTCTCATCTCGAGAGCACTTCCTGGAGAGAACTTCCTACTAAGTTGCTTAAATGCAGTCAATAGCCTCTGTGGCCTCAGGATAGTTGCCTGCAGAATTAGGACATGTTCTTTACACTTCAGATGTGATCACAAGCATAAACTATGTGTCTGTCTCCCAAAACCCTCAGGCTAGGTTCCTCCTTGAAATGACCAAATGATCTTCTTGCTGTCATTTTGCATTCTCTGCTCTCTAGCCCAATCCCTTGAGGGCTCTTTCCTTAGAAAGGATTACTTCTCTTCTCCAAGTGCTCCTTGATTTCTCTCCATCCAGGGCATTTGCTTAGCTTCTCCTCTTCCTAAAAAATGCCTCCATCAGTAGTTCTTGTACTCTTGGGTTGTTAAGATCATAGCTTCAGATGTTAGACTGATTTCAAATTCTACCGTCTACAAAATTGGGAGAATTTGTGTTTTCCTTACTGAATTGTGAAGACTTCCATAAGATAATTAATGCCAATTTAGTACCTGTAACACTTAGTAAATTGTCACAGATCTTATCATCATGCAAATCCCACCTGGGATGTCCTTCCATATGCAATGAGATGAAACATTCAGTTCAATGAAAATTAACCATCATTATGAGGACACCCCAAACATCAATTCTCTTAGATCCCTTGAGTCTACTTCTAGAGATTTATACCAAGGGCATAACCAGAAATGTGAAAAAGGTATTTCTTACTGCATTATTTATCATATAAAACCAAACTATGGAGCAATGTAGCCATTTTAATTGAGCTGTATCAGTCATATTTTGGATTATTATGAATTTTCAAAATTTATATTTTCATTAAAATAAAATTTCACAGAGGTACTAATTAATACCAGGAAAAATGTTTATATTTTTGCCTGAATGGCAGCGGAGATTAAAAACTGACATCATAATCTAGAAAAAGAAATGGCACTCCAGGTCTTTTGTGATTTGGGATCACCAGTAGCTCAAGTGGCTACAGTGCAGGCTGTGAAAGTCATGGGCCTGGGTTCAAGACCCAGGGCTGGAAACATACTAAATAAATAAAACCAAATAATATTATAAAGAAGTCCTGGAATTAGAGGCAACTATCCTAATAGTTATACTCTTGTAGTCGCAAAATTGGGTATTTTTTTCTTTTTTATGTATGAGTCTTGCAAATTTTTCATGACAAACATCTTTTATAATAGCATAAAATGGTCATTAAATCTTTAAAAATGTTGGTTGAATAGCTGAAAGCTTTCCTGCCCTACCCAGTCACGCCACTTACTCGTCCAGTCAGACCTTCCTCTCTGTGGAAGAACGTAGAATCAGTTGACAAAGGATATGAAGAAAGAGGGCGTATAAGGAGGGAGGAGAGAAAAGCCTGACATTACTCCTCTTCATAAATGTTTACAAAGTTAACATAGCATCAATGGAGAAGCTGTTTATATTCCAACACTGAAGTGTGAAAAACAGGAACCCAAATTCAGAGCTCACTGAACCTTGAAAGAATAAACAGAAAATGTCAAGGGTTTCTCACACACAAGGAATCAACCAGTTTCCCTGCTTATAAAATGCAAAAATAATCTTTTGTTCAGTATGAGTGTGAAAAAAAAAAATCGAACTTGTGTTTGTCATCTCTGTAAAATATCCCTGTCATTTAATCTTTATATTGGGAGGAAGACAATATAGCATAATGAATGAGGGGATGCTGTTTCATTTTCTTATTTCATATTCGAGTTTGGTCTCATGTAATTATGGTGTTTAAACAGATGTAGCAAGAGAGAATCCAAGCTCATCCACTCCAACACTCTAAGAGCTTACCCCATGAAGAAAGATCATAGTGACAAGGACAGGAAAGACACGGGAGGCTTTTATCAACTGATCATAATAATGGATAAGAAACTTTCATTGTGAATCATTGGGAAAAATTAGAAATCTCTAAGTTATCGAGTTTTAAACCAAAGTGAGGAAAACAATAGAAAGATGTGTCTTGTTTCCAGGGACTTAGAGGCAAGTCAAAACCAAAAATCCTCCAACCTGAAAAGAGCTGTGGAGCTAAGTTGGGGGTGTATCCTTGCCCTAGGGAAGTCCTAGACGGATATGAGGAAAGAGGGCACCCCATGTCCAGAGTGACAGACCTCAGACAACTTAATTACATGCCACCAAGGACAAACTGCTCCTGACAAATTGCGTGGCATTTGCATGGCACAGAGGGCAGGAGAGCATGTGCCTGGAACCAGAGCAGACGCTGAGAGCAGAAAACAGATGCAGACCTGAGATGAGGTCCCCTGAGCTTCCCTGAGCAGACAGTGGAGACATTCCCCAGACTCCTGCTTTCGTGGCATTCACGTTGGCAGCACTCAGGATGCAAACCTGACACCCAGCAAGCTGAGTATGATATAATGTTTCCAAAATCCCATGTCACCATCACGGGGACATCTGTGTACACAGCTTCACAGGGTGCTTTTCTCAGTTATTTGATTTATTTTAAAATGTCCTTCTGGTGTGTTATTGGTCTATACACAGAATCTAGGTCATTTTAGGAAGATTGCCATGCCCAGCAGGTGCCGTAGTGTCTAGTGATAGACTAGACTCTGTGGGATTTCCTAATGTCTTCACTCTGGGACATTACAGGAACATGCTTTCAGGTGCTGTGTGTACTTGACAGCGTGCTGTTACTTTTCAAAGGTTGATTCTCATTTGGAGAAGTAAGAGGGTCAGAGACCCAGAAGTTCAAAGAAGGATAGCTGAGTTTGCTGTTCAGTTGGCCTCTTGGCAAAGAGTCTCATCTCTTCCATCCTCAATATATAAATTATCAAAACTGAAACACACGCAGCTTCTCTAGGGCCTGCTGTTATGTCTGCTCTCCAGTCTCTCCATAGTCTGCCTTCATTGGACCCTATATACAACCTCATAGCTTTCTCTTGGTCTTCACTTTGCCTTAAGATGGAATCTTCTATTTCCATGCATCTCGACTCTGAAATGGACATGTCTCCTAAAGAAGGAAGAAGACTTCCTAGTCACCAACAGTCATGCTTTTTTGTTCTTATTCTCCATCTTTACTCTCAAAAGTAGACTGTCTCCTCCAGTAAAATCTCTCCTGCCCTGGGCTCCCCTTTGATGGATGTGGTAAGCAGAGCAGGGATGTTCACACCCAGTCCCCGTGGTGTGTAAGTTGGATTGCATGACAGATGGAATTAAAGTTTCGCATCAATTCTTCATAACAGGGAGATAGTCCTGGGTTATTGGGGTTACCCAATGTAAGTTCAGGGTCCTAAGAAGCAGAAGAGAGATTAGTCAGAGTGGGTTGATGTGAAGACTCATGGACCCCCATTGGTGTGAAGGTAGAAGGGGGTCCACAGTCCAGAGGCAGGAGCCTCTAGAAGCTGAAGAAACTTCTTTTCTAGAGCCTCTAAAAACCGGAAAGGCTTCTACTCTGGAGACTAAAGTGGACATGGCCCTACCAACACTTGATTTGAGCTCAGTGAGCACCATTTTGAAATTCTGACCTACAGAGCTGTAAGATATTACATTTGCATTGTGGTAAGTGCTAAGTTTGAGCTAATTTTCCATGGTAGTGATGGAACACTAATACAGCAGTATCCTGGTAAAACATTCCCAACTTCCCACATAGGTTTTCCTCAGAACCTATGGCTGTTCCCTCTCATCCATTCCGTAGATGCTGATGACCCTGGTTTCTATGCTCACTTGTGCTTCTGCTCAGTTCCATCTGGTTACCAACTGCCTCTCTCCTAGGCTCCTGCTTATATTACCCATCAATACCCATGCCAGGAGTCCCTCTGGCAATTTAAATGTAATGTTTTATTAATATTTTAATAGCAAAATCATCAATCTCAAACAAATATAAATGAACACTTTGAGAAATTTCATTTAACTCATTAATTTTGAGGGAATCAGTTAAATGCTGCACCCTGTTCAAAGTTAAATTCCAAGGGCCATATGTGCACCATGATAAGGACAGTGTCATGAATTTATAAATAGATGCAAAATGGGTTTGTCATCGGTCCATTGCACGGTCTGTGAATTCTGTTTCAAGAAAGCTGTTACTAAAATACAAACAAACAAAAATTCTGGTTTACCCACAAGGGAAAAGTGGAAAAGTCAGTTGCATTCAACCAGACACAATTCATTTGCATTTCAATATTTAAGAATAATTTGCATTCTTAACAGTTTTCTTTACATTGTTGTCAAATAGATAAAAGGCATTGAAAGGCCGTGAGTTAAACCAAAGTACACTAGACAGACACTTGGTAATGTTTTTATGTCCATTTTGAAATCTTTCATAAAGTTTCCCAATATGCCCCTTCCCATATATCTCCTCCATTTGCTTTCTCCCTGTCAAGATCACTTTATGCATTATCATTCTGTCTCAAAGTTCCCACACCTCTTCTCCCAGCATCTGTCTCCACTGATGATACGTCTTTCTCCTTGGTGAGAAAAGAAGACAAAAAAAAAAAAAAATCCGAGGATCATTTTGACATGGTTTCAATTCCACAGCTCTCAGTGTATTCTCTTTATCTCTATTTACAATCTCCTCTCCTTTTATCAGGGAAAAAGCCTTTCTTTTTAAAGTCAGTCACTGCTGTGGTTGACCCCTCTGCCACCTCCTCAAGGGCATCATTCCAGGTTTGTGGGTCCTGATCATCACATTCTCAGCCCTCTAACCCAGGAATGGGAACCTGTGAAGTAATATCAATATCGCATCTCAGCCAGATGCACCCAGGTCCCCGCATCTCTCTCCAGTACCACCTAATTCTCTGGACCCTTTACAGGAAAACTCACAGTAATTTTCATACTGTCCCTTCCTTCACCATGCTCCTTGGCTGCAGCCTACTCAGGGTTCAGTCTCCACTCAGTGGTCTCTTCCATGATTGAAGCGATGGTGTATTTCCCCTCCGCTTATTTCCCCTCCGCTCCTAACTGGCTAAGCTGGTCATTCAGTACTGTCTAAGACACCACTTTAATTTTAGATTCCAGGTCATCGCTCTCCTAGTACATATTCTACAGCACACCCCCCCTCTTGAAGTTGATTGCTTTATTTATGCCTTTAGAGAGAAAGACAGTGATCCGAAGAAGTGTGTGTGTGATTAGATATAACAGATGCATAATCTACCACTATATTTATGTATTTTCAGCCTGCAATTTCTCCAGAACTCTGTGATGCGAAGGGTGAAGGGGAAACCCCAGTGAGATGCAGGGTTTGTCCAGAAGGAATTCGTGGTGAGCCCTGTGGCCAGATTCATAGGTCAAATTTATTAGAATTAGTAGCAGCAAGTTTAAACCTCCCTGCAAGCTGGGAAAGTTACATCAAGAAAAGAGCACCCAGGTGTGTGTGCCTGCCATGTGCATCACTCCACATGTGTGAGTCTGTGTGTGTCTGCACTATGGTGCCCTGTATTTACCTGGGGGTTGGAACTCTCCCTTCATGGGTGGAACCAGGGGCCCCCAGCTGTCAGGAGACCTGCAAGAACTGCTTAGTTTGGCTGGAATGGCTGGAGTTCTCCTGAGAGCCCGTGGGGTTGCCTGGAGTCAAGGAGGGAGTAACCAGGGGGTGTATCTTCAGACAGGGTTGCTAAGGAAGTGTCTTTGTAAGTCCACCTTATCTGTACCTGGGTGGCGCCGCCAGCAGGACTTAGGCTTGGCTAGCTCACCTTCTCTGGGGTTTATGCAGTCGCACACCTGCTTTAGAGATTTTCAGGTGTGTTGTCCCTGCATCACTCCAGACTGAATGCACCTTAGCGCTTTTTAGTGCGGTCTAATAGAATCATCAAACTGAACATCTATGAAACGTCTGCCTTCCCCCACAGCACAAACACACTGAGCCACTGCAGTCACATCCGTGTCTCAGGAAGTGGGACTCCACCCTCCTTTCCTTAGATTGGCACCCGGGACTCCTCCCTGACGTCTGTGGTGCCCTGCACACATCCTCAGCCTCACAGCCACCACCTGAAAAGAGCTCTGGAATCCAAGTATTACGTAATGTTTCCACCACAAACTCCCTGACCCAAGGCCACAGCATCTTTAATAAGCACCTTTAGCCTCGGGGCTTTGCCCTGGTTCTTCTTTGGTTTAGGATTGTTTTTGTGATGTTTCTCTCATTATCCACTTTCCCTAGATCCTGGTTCAGATGTTACCGGATCAGCCATGTCTCTCTTCACCTTTTATAAAGGAGCTCTTCACCTAAAGGCAGAATTCGAGCCCCGCTGACCCTTCATTTCTTTCAGCCTCTTGCAGCCATCATCTATGCTCTGTGCTTATTCATTGCTTTGTTTTCTGTCTCCCCAGCTTAGTGTACAAACTCCAGGATGGCCTGAGTTTTAGCATTTTTTTCACTGCCATAGTTCCAGGCCCTGAGATAGCCTTATACCTAGCCAGTTGGCAAGTTCTCAACTTCATTTCAATTTCATTCTCAACAAATGAATGAAAAATGAACTCATCTTGTATCTGATTTCTCCCACCAACTCCTCCTCCTCTTCAGCTTCTCCCTTTGCAGCGAAGGACCCCTCAGGCCTGCATGTCTGCGTCACCCATAGTGCTAACACAGCCATCTTCCCTGCTCTCTTGCCTCTCACATCATATCACTTATACGCTATTGTGGGATTGCCTTGAAATATTCCCAAAGAGCTTTCATATTGTTCTGATTTTCTGAATTCCTGCTAACAATGCTCCAGTTGTCTCAGTGTTGTCAAATGTTTGATATATGATCCCCCTGATTCCTGCTTTCTTTCCTCTTCTTCCTCTCACACGTCTCAGAGGTGAACATGCCAAATTCTTACTTCAAACCGAAAACATTTCCGTTTTCTGTTTACAAAGTCCAAACGTCTGTCATGCTGTCTTTCAAAGTTCTTTTAAATCCACCATTCCACCCATGTATTTCATTACTCTTCTGCCTTCCAGACTAGTTGTATTTTTTGAATGACAGATATGTTTATATCTTCATTCAAGCTGTCCATTTTAGGACTTCCTTACCTAGGTTTCCCTTGCAAAGGCATTCTCATCATTTTAGGCACAGCTCAGACGTTGTCTTCTCTCACTCTTCCAAAACCTCTATGTAGAATTAATTTACTGGACTCTCTTAAAGTTATATGGATGCTTTGGAATAAAATCTCTTCCTGGAATATTGTGGCACTTAATTGTTTTGATGTTGGCTCCCCTTTCTGATGTGTAAATCTCAGTGACTTAGAACATGAGTTCTGGGGTCAGAGTAACTAAAGTGAAAGTTGGTTTCCATCTTCCTCTAGCTATTTGACGTTGGGTGAGTTGCTTACATTCTTTAAACCTCAATTTCTTCGATTTTAGCTTCTGTAAATATTACAATCCCCCACACAGAATTCGTATAAGGATAAAATAATTCATGTTCAAGTTCAATCTTATCTCTGGAACTTGCTATGTGCCAAAATTGCTCTTATTTGATTATACATTTCTTGAGTCTATTTATTTATTATTTTTTGGATGTGTCCATGCATAAAGAAGTTCCAGCATCTAATGAGAGCTCATAAAATGTGGTCTAATATGCTTAGTCAGTTGGACTTTGTCACTGTGTGTAGGCAATAATAAACAAGCAGCGATGTCGAATTTCATTTTGGTCTGGCTTCGCACTGGAGACACCAGAATGTGAAGTACAGGATAATGACCGCTTGCTGTTGTTTACTTTGTGACCTGTTGTCACTTCCAGTGCATCCTATATGTTCCAGGCAGCTTCCATATTGCCCCCGCAGCTCTCAGGTCAGGGATGTTGCGTGGCCGTGGCCTTCAGGGCTCCACTCTGCACACACACCACCAGCTCATTTTGCTGAGCGACTCTGTCCACACACCACAATGGTGCTGGCATGTTCAAAGTAGCCCCACCGTTCACAATTGTCTGTTGTGCGAAAGAAAGACTTGGCCATTATCAGGCAATTGTTATACTTCTCCTTCTCTCCTCTCTGATGTTCGCTTGAATAAGGAGGCTTGGGCCGTCCTGCTTATAAATGAGTGTCAGTTTTGAAAGGTGGCTTGATTGTGATTAATGTTCAAAGTTTAAGCTATTCTGAACCCACAATTTTTACCACCCTTATTGAGATATTACTGATATTGACATTTTATAAGCTTAATGTGGATATATATATACAAGGTGATGATTCGATATAGATATAGATTACAAAATGATTACCATATAAAATTGACATCCATCACTTCAGTAGTTACAATTTATATGTGTGTATGGGACTTTTAAGATACACTCTCTTCTGAATTTTCAAATATGTAATCAGTATTGTGCGCTGTTATCATCATGCCAGGTCTACTACATCCCAAGACCGACTCACCCTAAACTCTAAGCCTTTCACCCCCACCACCCATTTTCTCCACCCCAGTCTTCCCTACCTGTCCCTGGTCCCCACCTTTTGGCTCCATTTCTGAGTTTGTGTGTGTGTGTGTGTGTGTGTTAGATTCTAGTGTGAATGATATCACACATTGTTTGTCTTTCTCTGTCTGAATTATTTCACGTAGCGTAGTCCCCCAGGGTTCATCCATGTTGTTACGAGTGGCAAAATTTCCTTCTCTTGTGGCTGAATACCACTCTATTGTATATATATGGCATTTTCTTTATCCATTCATCCTTCCATGGACACTGAGGTGTCTTCATATCTTGACTGTTGTTATATACCAGCAGAGTGTATTGTTATCAAACCGTTGCTGGAATAAAATTCCCTTTTCATCTGAAGACAATGATTCCAAAAAATCAGTTTCTCCACCCAGCCCTCAATATCAAGCCACATCAGTGTGTTCCGCTGTTTGCTGACAGCTAATGCTGTGAGTCTCAAGGACCTACCATACCAGAATCTGTAAACTTAACTCATATTTTATTGTCTACAAATCTACCTCCTTTTTCTTCTACAATGGAAGCAGTTCCTATGTGAGCAGTCCTTAATGTTTTCTTTCCTTGTAATCATACTCCCAAATTTAATTAGTTGAAAATTTCACCTTTTTATTTATGTTTTTAATTCTTACTCTCACTACCTTTGTTCAAAACCTATCCACTTGAACTATTGCCGTCATCCCACAACTATTGTTAATTGCTAGCTTTACCCTCTTTATCCTTCAACATAGTTGATGAATTCATCCCCCCTCTGAAAAAACAAAACATCTTTTCTGCATAAAAACCCTTCACAGTCGAAGGGCCGGGGACGGCAGAGATTCCAGTTCCCAGCTCCACAGTTAGATTTGCGTTCAGAGTTGTCAAAACTTTTTTTTCCTTTTTTTTTTTTTGGCCCTTCTAAACCTCGAGTCTCTAACCTGTACCAGACATACAACAGGCTCAAGAACTTGGTTGATAAAGCCGGAGAGTGTAGAGATTTTTCAGTCCTGGAGGGAGGCAGAGCTCAGTGGACATCAGAGTCTCTCCTGTGAGTTCAGAAGACATTTCCGGACCATTCAGAAATGTCAGAATGTGGTTGCTTAGAGTAATCAGAACTCTTCAACTGTTAGACAGTGGTAGGTTTGACTCACTTTTGGGGTCAGGTCAAAGGACTACTTTTTCTTAATTCTGTTAATGTGAGAGCTGCCAAAGAGGCTGGAGCTTTGCCCCGGGTTCTTGAACCCTGTGTGTAAAGTTAGCACCAAGACACAGCAGACAAAAGATTAAGTGGAAATTTATTGAAACAAAGGCGAGAGATGGTATACTTCTCAAGGTGAGGGGAAGCGGCCTGGGTTTTAGACAACACCAGTAATTGTCCCAGTTAAGGTGCACATTTGTAAAGGGGATCCTTTTGGTGTCCCTCCCCATTCCTGCCCCTGGGGGTGTTCCAGGGCATTGCTGGGGGAGGATTTCAGGAAAGAGGTGGCAGTTTCTACAGATAGGCATTCCTTTTACTGCACATGCTCCTTACCCATCATTCCCTCTGTCATAATGACCTCAGTGTCTGTGTCCATATACAACTTTACGTCAACCAGATTGTAATGAGGCAAAGGTGATGCCAAGGTGTCTGCTGCAGTTAGCATGCCTGCGTGTCCAATCTGTTTGAGCCCGCTAGACCCGCTACCTTTTTGGTGTCTTGGCCACTAGAATGTATGTGCTGCTCTCCCATTGGTCAGAACTTTTTTCTTGCAGTTTCTCAATCTGGCCTGCCAAGGCATTTCCTCTTTTCTCTGTTCCAGTTCCTCCCAAGGCGAATCTACCTAACAATTCCATGGAAGACTAAAGAGGAAGGA
This sequence comes from Solenodon paradoxus, assembly GCA_004363575.1. Taxonomy (NCBI): domain Eukaryota; kingdom Metazoa; phylum Chordata; class Mammalia; order Eulipotyphla; family Solenodontidae; genus Solenodon; species Solenodon paradoxus. Next base: position 196,602 of record RJWH01000839.1, read on the forward strand.
AATGGGGTAGAACCCTATATTAATATTCAGTACATTGCATGATGCCCTTTCTGCCAGTTTAGAAAAGTAACAAATCTGTTATCAATTACTCATTTTATTACAGCATAAAAAAATTGGACGATTTGCCAAAAAAGACCAATTAGACACAGTGTGACAAGCTAGACATTTTACTCGTATGAATGAAAGCTCTTAAAAATGTGATAAATATAAATGAATAAATGAGATATTAATTACTGATAATTCACTCAGAGCCAAGCAAGCTTTGTGTCTTTCAAAAATGAATGAAACTTGTTAAAAAATGCCTGGTTTTTGTTGTCGTAAATCTTCATCTATCAGATTGGATATGTGTCTCACAAAAATTGTCACAGGAATTTTAATTTGCTAACTGGTGTATGTAAAGTTCCTTAGCGCACAGCAGACAGAAAGGGACTGACAGAATGGGGAGTAAAACTGAAGAGCTGAAAAGCAGGAAGAGGCAACATTAAATAACAAAAGAGCAGAACCAGAAGGAAAGAGGCAAAATTAATGAACAAAGGAGAAATGTGTCTAAAAGGAAGAAATACCAAAATAGTTCTTGAACTCCTGGCCTATGTAAGGTTGGGGTGAGGGCTGGGGGGTCCTCTTCCAACCCACCTCCTTCCTCGTCCCTTCCTTCCAAAGTGGAAGACCTGCTGCATTCTCGATCATGCCGTTTCTTTTTCTCTTCAGTAAAAGTTTTTTTGCTCATAACAACTTTGAGTGTGCCTGAAATTCCCTTGGGAGACTGAACTCAGGAGTCTAACCCATGCAGCCAGGAAGTGCCAGAAGGTGAGAGGAAGGAATGGTCCAGGATTGGAGAGGCAGCTGCCCTCCTGGGTCCAGGATCCATGCCTTCCATGGCACTTCCCCAAGACCAGGATCACAGCACTCACTCCGTTCTTCTGCCAGCCTCCAGCCCTTCTGGAACAGGGTCCCCATCCATGCCCCATATCATACCCATTCTCCCAAATATCAGATATTAGAAGCCAAGTTATTCCCAACCTTCACGATGAGAATGCTGACCAGCCCTTCTCGCTGAGCGAAGGGAAAGAAGGGGAATTCTTGTAGAAGAGTTGTGTGCACATTTGCACAGAGAGCCAAGATGTGTGGTTAATATCCATCCGTTTAGGTGGATTTTCTTCTGTGGGGGAGGAGGATGTTTGGGAGTTTTTAAGTTACAGAGATCTACAAAAGGGAATGTCATTCATATTCTGTCATCAGAAAATAGATTACATCTCAATATATTTGCTTCCAGACTCTTTCCTGCTTAAAAAAAAAAAATCAACCATTTTCTTCAACATAATGGATGTTTATTTTAAATATTCAATCCATGAAAAATTCTTCAAGGAAAATGACAACGCTGTCCCAAATAAAACTCCCCAATATAAAGTTATTAAAATTTTGTGAAATTGAAACCATCTTTCTATGCATATAAATATAGCAAAAGTTGATACAGGTATAGGAGGAAAAAACTTTTATAGAAATAAGATATACCATAATAGGATATACAGTAGATGCTACCTTTTTTTTTTTTTTTTTTAAGAAAAGTTGCAGGCAGGAATGAAGGCAAGCAGGCAGGCAGCAGGGAGAGAGAAGAAGCATTTTTATGTATTTTATTTATTAGTTCATCTTAGTTGTGTCCCCTGCCCATACTCTACTGTCCCCACCAACCCCTGCCATGCTAGGACTTGAACCCAGATCCTTGGGAAAGCATATAAACTGCACTCCTCCGGTGGCAGCAGGCAGAACCGCTATTCCACCAGGACACATCCATAGATCCTACTTTTAACATCATAATTACATTTTAATTTAGTTTAGCAACAGTAAAAGCAAAAATCGAGAGAATTTTAAACATCTGACAAATAACTTGAAAAAGTAAAGATTTCGTTAAGAATTTCTCTAAAGGAAGATGCACTGAATAATTATATGAGGTCAAAGTGCTTCTGCTTTAAAATTCCTTCTCTAAGTGTGTGTGTGTGTATGCATGTGTGTGTATGTTTGTGTGTGTATGTGTATTCTATTAAGTTTCTGCTATGGAGACATTATTAGCACTATAGTCCCTCACCCACTGAAAAACCGAAGAGCTAAAAAGCAGGAAGAGGCAACATTAAGTAACAAAAGAGCAGAACCAGAAGGAAAGAGGCAAAATTAATTAACAAAGGAGAAATGTGTCTAAAAGGAAGAAATACCAAAATAGTTCCTGCACTCCTGGCCTGTGTAAGGTTGGGGTGAGAACTCAATGTTTTTACTTTGTATATTGTCTAAGTTTATAGCATTGATATTCTGTCTATATATAAAAGTGGTATGAGTCCTAAGTGTTGATTTTATATTTAGATGTATTCAATGTGCATACTAGTGCTCTTTTATTCTTAAAACTGTATATTGGTTCATTTTTAGTTGAATGGATTTCATTGTTACGTAATTTTTTAACGTTTGTCCTTCATGTTATATTCTCTGAGGGTTTCCCCCAATGGTAAAGAATGTTTTATGCCAAATGTGTTTCAAATATGTACACATTTACTTCTTTTAGGTCATTTTCTCTGTAGCCTCATCCTTTTGCAAAGTCTTTCTTTAGCTTTGAGATTAATTAAATAACTAGCACATGTTTGGTGTTACCTGATGTCTCAAGTGACCCCAGGATGAGTTGTATTCTACCCATTTGCAGGTGATTTTCTGATACATTTGCTTGATTCTCTGTCTCTAGAATTCTAAGATTTTTATATTGTGTCACTTTTATCTTTCTTATTCATATTATTTATTTCTTTATTATTGGTACTTTTTCAAATGGCACTAGTACATGCTCTTTAATCTTCCCTTCCATGTCACTAATTTGACTTCAGTGGGTGTCTGTTTCTTGCCTGTTCTGACTTATCAGTTCTTTGCCGATGTTATTTTCATTGCAATTTGTGTCCTTAAATTTGCAGACTCCTAATTTATCTGATTCCTTTGTTTGGGGTTTCCATCTTACCATTGAGCTATGTTGTTTTGTTCTGGGGTTTTGATATTTTTTTAAATTCATGTTCTTTTTCTACAGCCTGAAACAAGTTTGAGAAATTTCCTAGTGTTCCCTGAGTTATATGCTCTCCCGGACTGGATGTGTCGTATCTCTCTGACAGGCTATATGTTTGTGTTTATTGTTGTAATATATTTGCATAGTTGCTGTTCCATTTCTTTTCATTTGCTCATGCTTGAGGAACTGTGTGCAGACAATTCATTTATTCCTTTATAGAGAGGGCTCTTTCTCAGCATATCAGAGCCTGATTTGTTTGGAGTGGGATATTAGTGCTTACTCACATTTTGTAGCCTGAGGTCATGGTGAAATTGAGGGATGTTCCTTTATTATAGCAGCAGGGTGTTTCTCTAATATTGTGAGGGGTGGTGCAGGGTGCGGGCTTTGGGCTTGAAGGATGTTTGACAATATGGAAAGAGCCATCTGTGGGGTGCCAGAGGTAGTTAGTGCAGGTCAGGTAGGGTGAGGAGGCACCCATGAAGGGTTCATGTAGAGTTCAGGAGGACATTCAGTCAGAAAGGACCTGGGTGAACCCAGCCAAGCAGGTGAGTCCAAAAAAGTGCAGGGTCATAATAGGCCAGCGGTATAGCCTTGCTGGGTGAGGAGGTCAGGAGGGGAGATGATGGGGCTGTAGCTGAGATATTTACATGGGAAGGTTGCGTGGAACAATGGGAAAATACACTGAGATTCAAGCTACTGGCTCTCCAGTCTGTATAGGAACTTTAAGTGTGGACAGAGGAAGACTAGAGTAAATCTACTCTGGATGTATGGACAGGTATGAGGGTGGAATGAGGATGTATATTCTTAGATATGTACATATATATCTGCTTGTATAGAACATAGACCTTCACACACCGGCTTATAAATGTATGCAAGGCACAAATATGCCCCCATGTACACTCACGAGACTTACACGCACACACACTCACACAGACTTACACACATACACACAGGCTTGAACATATGCTCACACAGGCTTACATGTTCGTGTGCGCGCGCACACACACACACACACACACACACACACACTGACACCTGGAGGCAGTAACAGTGCATTCCCTTCACTTGCAGACATGGTTTCCAAATACCAGCCTGTAATAAAAGGAGCTGAATTTTCATGGAAGAAATATTACTACCTTCAGGACTGGGGTGGGGCAAATACAAGATGATTCTGAAACACTTTGGTACCAGAAAGTAAGGATGTTTCAGAGAATGACAGGCATGTGTCACCACACTTGGAAATGGACTTGTGGGACTCTTGTGGCCAAATCAGCGACAACGTGGCAATGAAATGAACAGTAAAAGGCTCGAGCTTATTTACTAAACTAAGAAACCAGGGATTCCCACTGTTGCAGGGAGCGGCTCCTGGGAACTAGGAATGAAACTCTGTCCACTGGGGAGCTATGTGTTTGCTTTGTCTGCACGGCACAAATCATACATGACGTTTACTCATTACTGGGCTGCAGCGAGTGGTGGCACAGGGCCTGGAGTAGGGCGGGGGACAGGGGACAGTAGCAAGCATATATCTGACTGAGGAGGAGGCCTTTTCAAGGCCATCATGGTTCTTAAAAAAAGAGCTCCTTGTTGGGCCTGTCACTCCGATAACCCGGCGCAGGCTTCGACGCCCTGCCTGGAGTCCCACTGCGGGCCTGAAGTGAGACTTTGACAAGTAGCAGCTCTGAAGAATCGAGGTGTCAAGGGGGACACTGTGGAGACTGGAGGATTGTCCACATGGAAGGAGAACAAAGGGACAAGAGACGACCCTGGTGTCTGCCCTTCTCCGAGCTTTTGACTCCAAAGGACTTCATGAGGAGAAAAGCCAGGCAAGCCCTGAAAGGCCCTCTCAGGTGTGTGAGCATTGGGTTGTGGGGGCTTCTGTGCACCTCTGCAGGGACACCCTGCAAGGGAGTGCAGACTAATTTCTTTGGGCTGACAGGGCATTGGGTGCAAAATGACTCTAAATGGTTCAGGAAAAAAAGCATCTGTTTTTACCATGATGACAACATTTTCTGTTTGCTTGGGATTGTTCCAAAATACAAGTTTTTAAGAGCTGTCACATACAGATGTGCACCCTGGCGGCTCTGATGTGCCACGTGATGCTGTTCTTCTCTTCCAGGTGACAGTCCTCTGAGCCACCTGGCTTTCACCCGGGAGCCAGAGGATGCCATCGTTCCCCTGGACCCAGCAGAATCTGAAATCACCCTGCCTTGTGCTGCCGATGGCCTCCCTTCTCCCCACTACAGGTACCGCCCCTCCGCGCGCCACGCTGGCGTTTTCCTTATGAAGGAAAGCATGGTCGGGACCCGGCACCTGAAGTGCCCTACCTGAAGGGCAGGGCCCAGTGACCATCACCAGGCATCCACTGTGCCCAGCATTCAAGGGAGATGCACTGTCCGGCCCAAAGGTGTCCCTGCCACTCCTCAGGGCAGCACCCCACCTCACTTCAGGGGAACACTCGTGAACAACTGTCTTGTTGGTGAGGATTGTCCAGCACAGGGGTTCTTGAGTGTGGAGCCATGATGAGAAAAGAAAGGAGAAGAAAGGAGAAAGGAAGCTGGGAGGGAAGGAAGAGGTGGAAATCTAGGGGTGATGGGAGGAGGGAAGGAGGAGAAAGAAGGGGAGGGAAGCAAAGGAAGCAAAGACAGGAACATAGAAACACAGGAAGAAATAAAGAAATAAAGGAAAAGATTCGTTCCCGCAGTTGGAAGACTGAAGCACAAATCATTTTCTACTACCTCCCAACCTTGATTTGGGGCTCTTGCCTCATTTTTTCCATGTACAATGACTGCAAAAATGTCCTCCGAAAAAGAATTAATCAAAATGAAACCTCTCCCGTCAGTCTGCATCTCACTGGTATGGCCTATCACCCAAAGCACTGCTGTTAGAAAAACTGTTGAAAACACCGTGCACCCTCTATGGCCAACCCCGGAATTTTTATTCTAAGCAATTAGTGAAAATGTTTCGTTTTGCACATATTTCCTGTGGATTAATAAGAGGAAAGGTGAGTAATGTGTTTGTTCTTACAAGGTTGAAATAAAGGCAGAATTTGATCCACACTGCGGATGGAGTTCACAAATTTAAAATACACAAGTATATATCCTGGTGTAAATGATAAGAATATTCTGTTGGTAAGAATTGTACATGCAGTGTGAATAAAAAAAGACAGACTAAATATTCAAATGACTATTTTAGCTTTGGGTTTTAAAAGCATTTTTGGAACTCTTAAATTTTAGCAGTGTTGTTAAATCGAGGTACACGGAATGATTTCAGAATATTTTGGCGAAATAAGCTGGTTTTGTTGAATTTTTATGGTGCATTAAAATACCACAATTATGTGAATAATTACATTGATTTTAAATTATCTGGATTAATTTGTTAAGGATTTACAGAGTTAGGTCAACACTCCTGTATCTTGTACTCTGTCCAGTTAATGGCATCATCTTTATTTTTCTTTTTCCAACAAGTCTTCTTAACAGTTGTCTTCTGATTACTCTCTAAAGCTTCCACATCTCAAGCACCCCCCCACCCCAGTAAGGCCCTCTCTTGGGTGGGAACCATTCACTTCACAAACTGGTTTACTCCACTTGGGGTTTCTTTTCTTTAAATAATGAGCTATCGTCAGTAATTGAACATCTGCTTACATATGGAAATATCTGTAACACATTTCTCATAAAACCTAATACTGTAAGTTGTCATTTCATTTTTGGGAGGTAATTTGATCATAAGGGTTGGTAGGATTTTCTTAGAGAAGAGAAAGAATGTATGAATCCCATAAAAAAAAATTCCTCTATATAACATCAGTCAACCAATCATGCATTTATAAAAATGTCTATTGTCTGACAAAGGCAGAAAATTATAAAGCAGTAGTTCTTGAGACAGTTTGCTAATTCGTTTTATCTATTAAATACACTGAATGAAGAGACTACTTAACCAGTGTTGTTAAATGGTTTTTGTTTCTGAGATCCCTGTCAACTAGGAGGCAAAAGGTAGGTAATTTAGCTGCTTGTTTCCAACTCCCGTAGCTCATCTTTATTAGTGAAGGTACAGCGCTCACAGGTGGTTTGGGGCCGGGAGTAAGGAAGAACTGTGTTGCTAATGCTGAATGTCAGTGCAAGACCCAGTGTCCTTGATAATACCAGACAGGGCAGAAGTATTTCAGACAATGCACATTAGCAACAAAATGTGAAATTTTAGCTGTAGTGTGACCCTCCCTAGGAACTTAAATTGTATTTAAAAACTCATTCATTATCAGATTCATTTGGCCAGTGTGTTGACGCGAGGGAAAGTCTTCACAATTGCACTTCTAACATGATTTTTTTTAAGGAAAAGTATAGACAAGAATGAAGGTGAGCAGAGGCAGGTAGTAAGGGAGAGGAGAAAGATGCATTTTATTTATTTTATTGTTCATCTTGTTTTCCCCACCTGGCTCTGGGTCTTTGTGATGTACATGGGCTGCATCCAGTGGCCCTTACCCACTAGGCCACCAGGGCACACCATGATTGGGTTTTTTTCATGTAAGATGATTCACACAAATAGCTTGACCTTACAACCAAGAACCACCCTTTCCAGCCACAGCCATCCCTCCATGTGAGATCCTGGAGAAGTCACTTCTCTCTCCTGCCACTTGGTCCATAAAATCAGGGTGGGGTTGATTTTAAGGTATGTTTTCTTTCTTTTAGTAAAATCTCTTTAGCAAATGAAATCTCATAGGGAAAATAAGCAATACTCAATGCAGAACTTGGGAAAGAGTTTAAAAGCAACTAGTCTAAAATCCCTTCCAGAGGAGTAGACACCTTCGCAAGTAGGATTTTAGGAGAAAAATGATGGAGAAATATTAGGCTAATGTGGACAAAGATTACCCATGGAAAAGGTAAGTTGTTACTCTTTTAAAGACCAGGCAACATCTGGGAATGAAAGTCCTCCAGCCTGAAAGCTTTGCAAAGGGGAGAAAATGGGCTCCCCAAAGATGGCCCTGCATGGAATTGCTGATATCTGGAAAGTATGGGATAATCAGATAGCAATGCACTCAGTTCCAACTCGGAAGACATTTATTTGGGAAAAGGAGCAACACACACATGAATTACTTCGATGTAAAAAAAGCAAAACAAAACAAAAAACAAGAACAACAAATAAAAACACTATCGGAAAAAGACAATTGACTGTCCTAGAGGATTTCTGACCAGGTCGGAGGAGGCCCCTTTCGGTAGTGACGTCTATTCTTCCCCTAATCAGGAAGATACTCCTAAGTGTGGAGCCGCTTGAGGCCTTTTTGAGCAAAAGTTGCAAGCAGTCACGCAGCCTGTCTTTCCTTTTCATTCATTTCCTCGCTTGATCTTCTTAACGACCCAGGAGATGAAGCAAGAGATAAATTAGTGTACAAATTTGGTAATTGCTGAATATGACATCTAGGGAAACCTAATGGGTTGTCCAAGAGCACAAGGCAGAGGATGTCAAAGCTAAGACTGGGCTCTGTCCATGGAAGCATCAACATCAAATCTAGTGCACATTGCAGTCTTCCAGGAGGCCGACAGGTGGCAAAGCTCTTCATGCATGAAGAAAGCAAAGCCTAGGTGTGAAAAACTCTTCTCTCTCTTTCTTTCTGTCCTCTGTGT